>JBCJKH010012988.1:0-16533 GCA_039877255.1 Loriculus beryllinus | reverse complement strand
TCCCTGCCTCCTTTTTCTCCCAGCATCACTTGTCTGTGCCTGCAGTTCTCACTGAATTGCACTGTACAAGTGCATTGTACAAGTTTCAGATAACGCAGAACCATTCTTTCCTATCCTTTTCCTTAAACATTTAACATGTCACATCTGTGGTATTCCTGGTTTATTTTTTCTGAGACAGGAATCTTGAGCTTCTAATTGATATTGACAATACCCCACCCATGGCAGAAGGCAAGAGGATAAAATACTGGAAATGTTGCTTCTTTCTACTTCCCCTCTTTTTTTACTTCCTGTAAACATTACTGGAGAAGATTGTACTGCAAAATCATAAATAAAGTATACATGTCAGAAACTATGGTCTCAAAATATTCTAACGGTTTGTTTGTTCTCTCCATAAATTGTTTATTGGTCAATATGGCCAGAACTTTCAAACATACCCTTCTTTGCAGTTCACTGATATCTCCATTCTAAATATTTTTATCTAGTACTGAGCTTTCAAAAATCCCCACATTCTACCTTTTTTTATTGCTGATTTTTCTAATGCTGAACTCATTCAGATTATGCAGCATTACATTACCCTGTGTTTCCTATTCTTATGGAGCTTACTAGCATTAAAGGAGAACTCTATGATTATTACCAAAGTTACTATTGGCAGTAGGGTTACACAGCAGGGGGATGATTTTTGAGTGGTCTCTATGCAGTAAAACAAATCAGGAAAGAAAAATCTCTGTATAAAACATTTCTCTAATTTGTATTCTGCTTCACTACGACGTGTAAATGTTCTTCAAGTAACAGACTGATGTTGTGGAATAGTACTCTGATGAGTAAATTATCATAGAAAGGAGTTCATCAAAGCAATGATTTCAGACGTGTGCTTGAATAGCCTATGAGCACAGAACTGAAGGTATCTAGGCAGAGATATCACCAATCATTAACGCAGAAACCAGACTTTCTTCTAACTCTCCTGGAGCCCTGCAATGCAGAGGGTATTCCAATGAAACAATCATCCTGCATAGGATGATATTTAAAATCAGAAGTCCGTAAAGAGGCTGAAGACCAGTGGACTTGAAAACACTCTCAAATGCACGTAATGGTTGATAGATTGGATATTTACAGCTAGTAAGTAAAAGATGTTATAACATTTGGCAATTGCTTCTTCAGCAAATAATGTGATAAGTTCCTGGAGAAAAGAAGGCAGTTTATCTCACAATGAAACCAGTTTTGATCCCCCAGCACTTTGAAACCAATTTGACAAGTAACTGTAGCTATATGGGGAATTTGGCTTCCCAGTGGTCATTAAAAATAATAGGAAGTTAAGTGGCCAAATCCTACAGTAGCTTCAAAAATCTTAGCCATGAACCTCTGGGACAATCACTTTTTGTCCTCTGCAAAGGTATTAACACTGAAGCACTCATATTTTAGAAAATAAAGAGAACAAATTGCAAAAAAACCCTATTTTGAATGGTTATCTATAAGCGTTTTACTGATGTTGACACATGAAGAAGAAAACAAGTACAAAACTTTGTAAGCTATGTTTTATGCAAGAATTATTGATGTTTCAACAAAATAAGGACCTCATAGTCAAAGGGCTGATTGGCAACAGAATTAAGGTGGCAACAGATTTTAATCAAAATGCATGTTTTGAGGCTAGGAATATGTAGTAAAGAATAAATACCTATCTGCCACACATTGTTATATGTGTTTATTCTGCATAAACACCTATACAACCCAGTAAGTGATTACATAAGTAATGCAATGGACTGCTGTCTCCCAAAGGTGTGAAACAAATGAATGGGATGGAGACAGCAAATAATTAGTATGGAACAGTTAAAAACTATACTGAGTGTTGCTACTGTTAACCATGGTTCATTCATTGCCTCACTGATAGTCACCCTTTAACAGTCATCATAATACAAATGAGTCTTAAGGGGACTTCCTTCTGTTGCCCCAGAATAGCATGACAGTAAGCAAGAGGGCACTTGAAGGGCTATATGGGGCAAACAGGCAATAAAACAGACAGTTTGAGGTTGACAACTCACTGTTGAGCTGCTCTTTTTTTCTTTTTCCTATACTTTTTAACATTATCTCCTATACACATTTGAATCTATCACTCAGTTCTTCAGTCCTCAACTTCCTATTGAGATTTACCATGCACACAAGTCAGCACAACTACACTACCAAAAACAGCGGATCCTCAACCACAGCTTATTTAACCCAGCACCCTTAGCAATGCCCCTGAACTTGTCCTAATGAATATGAACCTTTCTGAAGCCTATAAGACATAAGAAAGCTTTAGCCATGATTCAGTACAGCATTTTTACATAATGGTTCCATTATGTATATAACCTTAATATCTATAAAACATTGCTGACAGACACCTTTCTCTTGGCATACTGATGAACTATAACCTGAAAGTCCCCCACAAATATAGGAATCTGACTTTTTCACAAAACCCCCCCAGTACTCCTGTACTCATCCTGGAGACTTCTTGTGGGATCCAGATGCTGTTATTCCAATCTCTATTTGTTACCACAAACTGCTCTGCTTTCTGCTATTCTCATTCACAAGCCTGTGAAAGAGTTATTTGTCTTCTTTTTGTATTAGTCCCTCTCTAAGCTAGAGCCAAATTCTATACCTGCCACTGATCAGATCTGTCCTTTTTTTGTCTCTGTTATTTTATGAAGACATTTTTCATTTCTTTCTCTGTGCTTCATGATACAAATCCTCTGTTTTCTTGCCCTCCTGCAGCTTCTTCCTCTGTTCAGTCTCCATAAGGTTTTGTTGCTATTATCATCATTTTCTCTCAGCATGCTCTCTGTCCTCTTGAAGGCTGGTTTGACAGATCCTCTCTTGTCATCTGCTTGAAGGCTGATTTCAGCTCTTCCTTACAGCACCGTCACTATGCACTTCCTCCATTACAAGTGCTTAGTGTGGAGCATGTTCTACCGAGGCAATATGTGCTTTCTGTGGCCCTTCCTCCTGAGAAGGGTCACAGGGATGTGAGATGTGCAGGGTTGGGGGACACAGACACTACTCTGATAATGTCAATAGTTGATTGCTGCCTTTCTAATAGGCCTGCTAGTTCTTCCCCTTGTCATTATCAAGGATGTGCAGTAGTCATTTGACAAGACCTCCCCTGGCTGTCCATGGAATGTCCAGAAAACAAAATGTGTAGGCTTGCTATCAGAATAAATTTACTAACCTGTGCCCAGTCCCCCTTGCCTTAGAGATGCTTATGAGGAGCAAACACTCCTAATCATTTGCATGGTGCCAGCCCATCTCCATATCACCTTCTGAAGGAGACACAAGACTACAGTAAATCCATATGGGAAACACAAACCAAACAGGCAAATGCCATGGTTCCTTTCATGAGATACAGCAGTTGGCTGATGCATGGAACCCTCCTCTGACACTGAAAGAAACTGAGTGTCCAACTACAATGGACCACTGATACATACTTTTCCCAAATTCCCCTTTCCAGGGAGGCATTCATCTGCCATTCACACATCCTCCACGAGGCATGCTGATTTCCCTCTTATTTCTTCGCTCTGTTCCTTAAAAACATATTTTTGCTCTGATGCCTTAAGATATTATACCTGCAGGTCAAGCAATACATACTAGGCACTTGGATGGCTAATGCTGTCCAGATTATGAATGGATTGGAGGATGCTTGGGGCAAACCCCTATTTTTTTTTTTTTTTTTCCCAGGGAATTGCTTCTTTTCATTTAGGAACCTTCACTTTCTAGAAATGAGTCACCTAATTCTCAGTAAGAGTCAGCAGAGCTTCACCTGTTAAAGCTTTTCTAGTCAAACATATCTTAAAATTAAAAAGTAGACTAATTTCAGCAGTAGGCTAAGCACACAGAAGGTACTCTATATATAATAATCTAGTGAGGTACTTATATTATTCTTAAGAGATTTGCCAACTAGTGAACTACTACTGGTATTTTAATTTATGTTACAGCCTGATTGCAATTCTAAATTAAACTCATATAAGCAAGGCAATTTATAGTTGAGCCTTTCACTCAACCCTGAACTTGCTTTGTTGTAAGCAAGTTATATATTGCAAGGGCTCTTAACTGTCTCACAATAACTGGGCATGTAGAAAGGTTAAGTACGGTATTGCGTTCACATGGCAAGGTTTTGGGAGAAGGGGGCTACAGTGGTGGCTTTCATGAAAAGCAACTGGAAGGTTCCCCAATGTTCGTTAGAGCCAATGCCAACCTGCTCAAAGATAGATGCACCACTGGCTGAGGACAAGGCCATCAGCAATGGTGGTAGCACCACTGGGTTAACATATTTAAGAACAAGAAGGGAGGTGGGAACCTGGTGAACTGCAGCCAGAGGATTGAGAATATGTGAGAGAAACTGCTCTGCAGACACCAAGGTCAATGAAGGAAGGGAGGGGGTGCTTCAGGCACCAGAGGAGACATTCCTCTCCAACTCATAGGGTAGAACATGGTGAGGCTGGCTGTTCCCTGCAGCCCATGAAGGTCCACAGTGGAACAGATACCCACTTGCAGTCCATGCAGGACCCACGTCAGAGCAGGGGGATTCCCAAAGGAGGCTGTGACCCTGTGGGAAGCCTGTGCTAAAGCGGGTTCCTGGCAGGACCCGTGACACCATGGCAAGAGGAGCCCACCCTGCAGCGCTTGCTGGCAGGATTTGTGACCTTGAGGGGTAGCCATGCTGGAGGGGCATGTTCCTGGACTGCACCTCTGGAAAGGACCCACGCTGGAGCAGTCTGTTCCTGAAGTACTGCACCCATGGAAAGGACCCACACTGGAGCAGCTCATGACAAACTGCAGCCCATGGGTCATGTTGAACAAATTTGTGGAGGACTGTGTCCCATGGGAAAAATCCCATGCCGGAGCAGGGAAAGAGTATGAGGAGTTCTTCCCCTGAGGTGGAAGAAGCAGCAGAGCCAAAGTGTGATGAATTGAGCACAGCTCCATTCCCCGTCCCCCTGCACCTCTTGGCGGGAGGAGACAGAGAAAATTTGGAGAGAAGTTAAGCCCAAAGAGAAGGGAAGGGTGGAGGTAAGGTGTTTTAACATTTGGTTTTATTTCTCATTATCCTACATGGATCTGATTGACAATAAATTCACTCCTCCAAGATGAGTCTGTTTTGCCCATGACAGTAACTGGTGAGTGATCTCTCATTGCCCTCATCTGGACTCATGAGTCTTTTGTTGTATTTTCTTTCCCCTACCCGCTGAGGAGGGGAGAGACAGAGTGGCTTTAGTGAGTACCTGGCATCCAGCCAGGGTCAACCCACTGCAATTACATAGACTCATTTTTTATCTTCGATTTGCTTCTGCAGCAGGCTAAAAAGAATCAGGTAGAAGAATTCAGCCCTGGTGTACTCTCAACTGGAAACCTGCTAGCACCTCTTGGGCTACCTTGTCACATGCTGCACAGTTCATCAAGGCAAGCCTTACTCATCCTGGTGAGTGCTTGCTCTGTTGGGTGCCTACACAGAAGTATGAAGGGCTTCAGTCCTGAACACAGTGAAATAATTTACAGAAATGCCCTACTGAAGAAAACATATCCAGCGTTCTCCACAAAGGCCCCACAGCAGCCCTAACCAGCCCTGTTCCTTCCCTCTTTGGTGAGGACGTGGACCCGCAAGAGCACCTCAATTCTGTAACTGTCAGAAAAAAACAGGATATGATGCAAATGGCAAAAAGGAAAAAATCAGATGAGAAATACCTAAGGCACTCCTGTAACCTGTAAACCTTGGTGTTTCACTCATTCCAGCTTAAGCTTGGATTGTTTACGGTTTAGGGTATCAACCGCTGCATGCTCAGGCTTTTGAAAAGCTATTTCAAAAACAACAGAGACAAACATTTTAAACATACAGAATGCATTTGACAGCATATCTTCACCCTGAGTATCTGAAGTTCCCTTCATATTTTTCTTAGCATATAAACTAATGCTTTTCAAAGGAAAACAAGAGGTTTAAAAATTGGAATCTCCTGTGACTGCATGAAATGATTCTTTCATCCATTCATTTTTTTAAATGAGGATGCAAGTCAACTCCTTCACAACAGTTACAGTTTCCCAAGTCTGCAAACACTTTTCAAAGGTGGGGGTCTATCTTTTGGAGTACCATCATGACATGCTTGGTAGTGTTGTAGCTGGTGAATTTGAAGTGTTTAACTTTCAGATTAAAATGTATGTAACTATGTTAAAAAAATTCCTGTGAAAAAAAGTAGATTTTATACATGTATTACAGTCAGTTTTCACAGTTCTACCTTTTTTTTTTTCCTAATTACCCAAGGCATTCTGATCACAGAGCTACAAAGTAATCTATTTAAAACTGGGTTTTAAAGTGGCCTAATGGGCACAAAAAGCATATGGAATTAGGAAACATTTACTTCTCTTCCCCTTCTTCTTATATTGCCAAATATATTTAAATCAAATTTGTTTTAAAAACAAATATTCCCAGGGTAAGGATTTTCGTATCAACTTCTAGTTAACTTGCTTCTGCTGAATTAGAAACTGCTGGCAATTTTTTCCCACTGAAATGTAAATGATGACATATCACTAACTAGCAGCATTACACCACTAAAATACTAAGATGCGTCTTGTTTGCCTCAAACTTCCCTTTCCTGAAGTGCAATGCCTTAGAGACTGCAGTGTTTAAATGGTACAAAGTACTCTACTAGCACCAGCCTGAATCTTTATTTAGGAGAACAAGCTTCGCATTCTTCTCTGCTAACACAGTATATGGGCACGTTCAGCTCCTCCATAAAACACACTCATACAGTATTACTGTCTAAACCAAGGTACAGTACTGACATGACAGATTCATGTTCCCAGCTGTGACATAAGGGCTCTTTGACAATACCACAGTGAAAGCCCTATTAGAAAAACATGTGCCGGACAGTACATCTGATGTAGTTAAATGCTATAAAAGATTTTCCAGGTGTTAATGAGTTACATGAGTAGAATGAAAATGAGATGGATTTGTGCACTTGGAAATTCTCAAGAAGCAGGACTCAGGCTCTCAGAGAGACGGACAAATAGTGCTTTATAAACATCACTGGCCACACTTTGCACCTGACCACATGAGGTGATGAGCAACCCTGACTATTCACTGGGGAACTGTTTATTGATGACCGTTTGCATGGGAAAAGACAGACTTTCATGTCTTCCTTCATTTTACTGCATCCTTTTTACTTTGCTCTTTTTGTGAAAAAACACCAGCTATTTTCCCCTTTTTAAGCTTTTTTTAAAAATTTATAGTTTTACTAAAGAGAAGGAAATCATTATGCCTGTTATTTAATTTCTTGTTCCTAGTTTTATGAGGGATTTAGCTTGACCCAGTACAGATAAAAAACTGTCATTTAACCCTCATTAGAGTATCACTACTTAGAGTGTATGCTTTTGATTGAAAAAAATACAGTCTTTCACAGACTTTGAAAGAGCTGTGGTTGAAATTTTACAAGGCAATGTTGGGGCTTCAGATTTATTCCCTTAAACTACATATAAAATCGTATGTATGGGCTGCCCAGAAAATTTCAACCACTGATTTTTCAGAGTATGTGCATACATTTCCTGGCACATCAGGTATCTACAATAGAATTGTTCATTCATATCATCTGTTGAGCTGATAAAAGATTGTTAAATTTTTTTTAGCATGTGTGGATTTTACGGTTACTGTCCTGGAGAAGCTAAGTTTTGTTTTATCTACGTATGACAGCTACAGTGTGGAAAGGCCGTAACGCAGATTTGCTCATGCTGTTGTGACCACAACCACAGTTCTAATCCCAGCGCAGAACTGTATTTAGGAAAAAAAGATAATTCTGCCTCTATACTAATTCCCGACTGATTTTCCTTAAAAGAGAAGGTCTCAGTAATATGAGAATTAATTGAGAGTCTCCTCTCAGAAATTAATCTAGAACAATCTATTTTATTTCCCACAATGACAAGTTAGTATTATTTTATCTTTTAATTCCAATCTAATATCCCAAATCTTCTTCCCACTCTTCCCTCATCCCAAGTGAGTTACTTAAATTAACTTTGGGAACTAAATTTTCTTAAATGAGTAAGAAGACTAGGTGGAGAGAATGAGCAAAGCAGGCTAAGAGCACATTGACACAAAGTCTTAAAATGAATATCTGAAAGGTTAAAATTCCTCTGTCTTACCAGGTGTTCTGTTAAGATGTTGTATTCATACAATATAGTGTCTGACCATTTAACCATATGTCAAACAATCTCTGCTATGACAACCAGATGTAGACATTGCCGTGGAATGAAATTATCATTTTATTAATTACCCTTTAATTAGTTGATACGGAAGAGAACATGCAGTAATTTAGTCATAATTGGCCTGACTGAGACTCAATACTTACAGGGATGGGAATCTGTTTGTGAGACTACTTGTTATGAATAACAATTACGTCTGTGACAACGCAATTTTATTATGAAAATGTACTGTGCATTTCAAACAACTTTCAGGTGTAAGATAGTACTCAGGATTTAACTACAAATTGACATCAAATATTTTCCTTGAATAAAAGTGTAAAAACTTCTATGTATTTTGCAAAACATGTTAGAACAATGCAAGACCTCTTCCCAGAGTTACCGTGATGGCCAAAGTGTGTTTTCAATGCATTTTATTCTAGAAATGAAGAGCCACTTGGTTAATTTTGCATTTGAAAATGGAGCAAAAAACACTTCAGATTTCTCTCAAAATCTTGTCACTGGTCTTCAAATTATTCTAGAGCTTAACACGATGTTTGTGGTATTTGTAGCCTATGCAGATTTTTAGAAACATTCTCTTTGTCAGAACATTGCAAACAGGAACTTGAGCAGTGTTCTTACATGATCATTTGATCACTACACCTTTTGGGTTTCTGTACAAAGTCTAGAACATTCTCAGGTTTCTTGGTCTAGATAGGTGTAAATAAAGTTAACAACATCCTTCTCGTGACTGTACTGGTAAGGAAAATGCCTTGAAGACGCCCTTTCAGTACAGCTTGCAATTAAATCAGGAATACTCTTCGTAGTCAGAATACTGAGTATCACTGTGGTAAGACAGAGCACATGCAACAGCCTAATAAAAATGCTTGTAAAATGGATCATAACACTGGCCCTTACATACCCAGTTGTTAAGAGGTTTTTTCACCATCCCTTTGGACAAACCCCTGGGTTCACCATTCCATCCAAGCTCTTCTATACTCCATGACCTGAGCAAAGACTGCAGTATTTTATATTAGTTCTACACTCTAAGATAGACAGTATGCCTTGTGTTTCCTTTACTTGTCTTTCCACAAAAATCTCACAAAGTGCAGGTCAAAACCTTCAACAAAATACAACAAATTGCTTTGCTTTACAGAGTTGAATGAAAGCTCTTTTTCTTTTTTTCCCCTCTGTAATGGGTAGCTCCTAGCTTTCTGCAGATGCAGTGGCAGAAAATTATACATAACTAATTATTTTCTAAATCTTGCCCAATTCCAGCACATCTATGTATTTGTTTATTTATTTAGGATGGATGAGAAGGCTACATGGATGTCTCTAAGCCAAATGAATCTTGCATATAACTACTCTAAAGTCAAGGAAGTAATACGAAGGATGAGTCTCTATTTTGTAATTAGACTTTGAGTAATGCTTTTACTTTGCTCAAATGACTGAAGGCTTTGTAAGATTTCTTTGTTTTAAACATAAATCCTGCCACCCTTTCTAGTAAATTAATCCACTATTATGCTTCTTTATCACAAATGCATATATATGGAAAAACATGTTCTATAGAAAAGCATCTTTTGCCTGTGGTGCCATCTTCCAGTTAATATCAGTAAGTCATATTCTATTGCTTGTAAGCACATCTTGCTTGACAACTTATAACCACCTCCAGTACAAATACACACAGGTTGTACTTTCCTGCTGTGTCATAGGGAATAGCTAACACAGTGTAACAAGAGATCATTTCATTAGGTTACCATGAAAGAGTCATCGCTGCAAGGATCTTGAGCTGAACAGGGACACAATCACAGTGTTAAAAACTCAAACCAGTTTACCATTAAAACCTTGTGTGACTGCTTGAAAAATGTCTTAGAGCAGCACAAAAGCTGGCACCATTAGCTTTCATCCCTGCTGAGTTGGCAATAAAGTGCACACATAAGTAAAATGCATTAATTGGTATTAGTCAATCTAGTTCAGATGTTCATTTTCCAGGCATCTTCAAATTTCACTTCCATAAAATAGAATTTCTTTAAGTCTCATAATTAGATTTTGTCCAGCCTGAAATGATGTTGACACAGTAGCAGCAAAAGCACAATTACATCCCAGCTTTACAAAGGTGTTCTCTGTCTAGATAGACCTGGACCCACGTGGTCCCACTCATACACACACGAAAAGAGACAACCTGCAGGTGATACATTTTCCTATCATTTTCCTGTCACTATTTTTCCTCCCTTTTCCCATATTTTTCCTACTGTGAACCACTGATTACCGCACTTTAAGATCAGAATGAACAATTAACTGCCTAATTATTCCAGTCACACCAAGCCACAATGAAATCTTTATTCAGTGTTTACAGCAATCTTTGGCAGAGACTGTCTTGCTGTTTTTAAACCAAGAAGAACTGCTCCCTTTGGCTCCCCTCAGCATCAGCTGCCTGGGTTTCAGAGCTGGATGCCAATAATCAGCCTCCTTTTTCTCTTCCAAAGTGGCTATTTTTTTTAAGGGTGAAAAGACCTATTCTCATCAACTCCCCATGTATTCTGCCTGATTTATGTCCCAGCCTCTGGGTCTCTTCCTTCCGTATCTTTTGCCATTTGTGCCCCTTCCCCCCCACCGCGGATCCCCTTCACGCCGCTCACGCAGCACCTTCCGAGCCCCGGAGTTCCCGGACTCCCCCCCCCCGGGAGATGGGTAGGGGATGTTCTTTCTCGGAAACCCCGGCGAAGCAAGGGGCGACAGGCGAGAGAGCGGGAGCGGGGGACAATTTCCAGCTCCCGCTGTGAAGCACCCCACCGCCATCCCATTTTTCTATCGGTTTTCCGCTGTCTGCAGAAAGCCCCCGCGGCTGTTCCCTGCACTCTCCGCCCCGGGAAAGTTGGAGTGAGCCGCTCCGCGCCACAGCCAACTCTTTCTGCCTCCTCTCCGTCTCCCTGACCTGCTCCTGAGACGCGACGGCAAGCTGCGCTGCCGGGACACCCCTCGCCCTGCTCCGCCCTGCGCGGTTGTGCACCTGCGGGAAGTGTGGTGGGGAAGATTGCCTCAGGCAAACTCCAGAGTGGCCCAGAGTGGGCTTGCGTCGTTCCCCTCCGCTCTCTCCTCGCCCTATGATTGCAGCTGGGCAGCTGGAGGGGGTGGGGTGGGGTGGGGTGAGGAGGGTTGGGGAGGGAAAAGAAGAAGAAAAAGGAACAAATAAAAATAATAATAAAATAATAATTTTAAAAAGGTAAAAGTAAAGGAGAAGAAATTAAGGGGGGGGGGGAAGAGAATGTGAAAGGGAAGAAAGAGGAAAGAAATAAAGACAAGATAAAATTTGAAAGCGGGGACGCAGGGGGGAGGGAAGAAAGGACGGGAAAAGGTAAAAGGAAGCAGAAGTCCCCGAAAGACAGGACGGATTACCTTGCAGGGCGGAGGAGCTGCCGGCTGCCTTGCTGGCGATGGGACTTTCCTTCTCCGGCGGGTGAGACGCTCACATCACCGCGCCCCGCTCGGTCCGCAGGGGCCGCGCTGGGCGCCTTCGCTCAGCGTTGCCTCTCGCTCCTGGTTCTGGATGTGGGGGGAGCGAGAGAGGGGGGGCTGAACGGGGCTGCGCGGCGGGCGGTGAAGGAGGAGAAAAAGGAAAAGAAGGAGGAGGAGGAGGCGGGAGCCCCGCGGCAGCCCCGCTCTAGGAGCTGCCCCCGCTGGAAGTGGCGGCCGCTGCCCCTGGCTCAGCTGCCCGCTAATATCGCAGCGGGTCTAACGCTACCGCGGGGACTTGCAGGAGGCGATTGGTGCCGGGGAGCTGCGCCCTCCTCCGCTCCCCACCTCCCCCCGCCCCCCTTTCCCAGGGATCCCCCCCGCCAGCTGGCGCCCGCGGGCCCCACGCAGCTCCCGACGGTGGGAAAAGCAGCCCCCACCCCGTGTCTCCCCTCTGCGGGGCTTCCTATATCTCGGGAGGATCTCAGAACGCCCCGAACGGGCTGTGAGAAAACGGGATCCTGAGGTAAACCTAAAGTAGTGCTGGAGAGGCGAACCGTCTCTTTATTTAGCAAAACGGGTACAGAGATGAAAGCTGAACGTCTTTAGAAGGCTCAGTTTTAGTTGATAAACATCCTGAGACTAATGTCAGAGCTACTTTTATGAGTGTAAACAGTACAGTTTCCTGGAGGGTTTGTGTAAGACTTTGGAAAAACAACCAAATAATAAAGGGGTTTTACATCCACCTTTAAAGATCATTTTAGTGTTCATAAAAGCTGCAATACTTGCTGAAATACTCTCTACCCACACAACGACAGCAGCAGAGGCAGCGGCAGGACAAGGCATCCTCTCTGCCTACTAATTTGCCTGAATCCTGACCTGAAGTAACTAGGAGGGAAGATATTTCTCACACCATCCCTGTGCCAACTTCCATTTTTCTGCCCAGTGTGGGAAGGCAGCAAACTTGCACCAACTTTCATGACACGTGTATGTAACAGCTATAGGGAAACTTGTCCACTTGGGTATGAGAATGTTATTACCTCTGTAACAGCTCTCTGTAGTAATCACTTCTTTTTGCTGCCAGTGCAGAGCCCATTCCCCATCTCAGTTAAACTGGCAAACCTGAAACAACTTCACTGAGCTCAGAACAGAGCTGTGCCCCAGCAGTCTGTGTCCAAGTCAGTGAATGGCAGTAGGAGACTCTAAATCTCATTATCAATTCCTTGGGATTCTGCCAGTCCCTCAACAATTAGATCTTGAGATGAAGATTCAGATTATACAGTCAAGTTTTGTTTTTTTTTCTCTCTCCCCATTTACTCTAATGATTATTTGCAGAAATAAGGTCACACTGGCTAGTTTTGTGGCCCCACATTTTTCATAGTGATCATAACATAGTCATTTCAGCATTACAAAAGAAAAAGGGCAGTCAAACCTCTGGAGAGAAGTTGTTGGAAGCTTGTATGCTGGCAAAGTGCCCGAAACAAATGATGAATTACAGCTATGATAAATGAATACTTTGATGTGTTGGGAAGCAATAGGGTGTTCTCCCATTTCCTCTGTTGCATGTTCATCTTTGGACTCCTCAGGCTTATTGAACATTTTTAATGCAAGCCCAAGAAGGCAGAAATGGCTCTTGTCAGTATTGCTGGTCAGTGCCAGAGACTTGGTGCACTTTTGATAATGGTAAGCAAAACCGCTCCTCACTACCACTTACCCAGTATTTGGACAGAATAGTTGCAATAACACCCCGGAAAGTTATCAGTACACCGTTACTGCTGGCAATCTGACTGGAAGAACAACGACCTTTTGCTAGAATTGAGCTGGTTACTGAATCAACGTGTCATTTTTTTTTTCTAGACTAGGATTTTATTCATTATACTCACTTCTTGCAGTGTGTGCACACATCTCTATTTCACTGCTTCAACACAGCATACTCAGAGTATACCTGATTATAATTTAAAAGGCTAAACAGATGCCACTTGCAAAGTTTGCATCTCAATTCGAGTGTTGCCTTTGAGCTTGTTGGTGGTTTTTTTTAACCCAAGCTGGACTGCAGTAAAAATAAAAAAAATATAAATATTAAACTGAATAGAACAGCTTTAATAGAATGGCAACAGCAGTGGATGCTCTTTGGTTACTGCGCAAACCACAGCACCATGAAAATAAAATGCACATATTGTCTAGTGTTTAAGATTGTAATTTGGAATTAATACATAGTGCACAGTGCAGCATTCATGACACAGAAAACACAGAATTCTATAATACAGAATAAGCCCTGGACCCCCCACATTTAATACATGAACTCCTCAGTTTCACATATACAGCTGAATGGGTTATCCAAACATTTACTAATGCAAATGTGGCTGCATATGCTGATTATTGCCCAGTGTTGTCTTCCTTCACATGGACAGATTTCAGTAATGTGCCTATGACTTACTTTTTTCAGACCTATTCTGTGATACACAGTAAAATAGGAGGAATGTACATTTCACTGCCTCATATTCCCACCCCTCTTCTCCTCCCCAGTACAGGGCTGAATCATGGAGTCACAGAATGGTTTGGGTTGGAAGGGACCTTAAAGCTCATCTAGTTCCAACCCTCTGCCACAGGCAGGGACACTTTCCACTAGACCAGGCTGCTCAAAGCCCTCTGCAGCCTGGCCCTTGCACTCTTCTGTGCCCTTGACACCAGAGTTGAGAGCACATTGCAAAGAACATGCCCATCAACTCATCTGTCTCAACATTACATGGTTTCAAACACAAGGCTCTTTCAGGAAATACAAGAGAAGGTTTCAAGCATTCATATACAGAATGCACATATTATGTACAGAACAGGTGGGTGAAGTTATATCTCACCTCCTTCCTCAGAAACAAACAATAAAATTACAATTTTAAATTCAAGAAATGGACCTAACTCTCAAACCTTACACAAACCATAAAAATCAGTTCTTGAATATAGACCATTTTACTAAGCAGTTGTGATTAAATGTCCTTACATGAAAGAACTAAATCTTTTCTCTCCAATACTTGATGTTCCCCTGCCACCATACTATATATAATGCTAAAACCATGCAAAACAGAGTAAAAAATACTAAAGAATGCAGCATGCTGAGTAGTTTTAAAATTTAGAGCTTTTCTGCAAGATGAAAGAAACATTTTGCTATCACTGTTTGAACAAGAGAATTTTGTATGCTGCAAGCTATTTACACTGCTCTCTTACAAGGAAGACTGGGAAGAAGCAGCATTATATGTGGGTATTGCTTATGTGTTCATACCGTTTTCTGTCCTACAGGACTGAAATGAAGAATGAGTTACAGGTGACTTAAATGACAAAGGTGAAAGAACAAGAGAGGAGAAGGCTGAAAAACAACTATTTTCCACTTTTGTGTTGTAATTTTATGTCATACAGCAGCTTTTATGTTTCTGTCTTATACAGCTGCCTCACTTTATCCAGCTCTGTTCATGACTCTTCAGACAATAAAAGAAGTTTGGTTTTTTTTTCACAGATCTGGACTGTGTTGTGATATCACTTTACAGGTGACTAACATGAAACACTCATTCTTTATAACTACTAGAATTGAATATTTCTCCAGGAAATGTTGGAGGAATAGATGCAATGTAGATTTTATAGTACTTTCATGGCTTTTTAAAACATTGGGTGCTCATTTAACTATCGATTTGCTTTTGCAGTTAATCATGATGTAAACTGTATTGGTTTTTACTGTGCAATAAATCATGGCTTTTCAAAATGCAACAATTTTCAAGAGCACTACAGAGTCTACTTAAGAAAAGGAAAAGGTAAATATTAACTAAAAAGAATTTCTTATCCCAAAAAATAAAGTGATGCTATCTCCCAAAATCAATGTTTCCAAATCAATAAAACAAAACTGCACATTGCTGAAGAAGTGACATATAAAGACAATATATATATAACAAGAATGATGAAAGGAATACGTATGGTCAAAAAATCACATCTACCTTTGTAAAATGCTACTAAAGCAGTAATAAGAATAGCTTTCAAGTTGTCATGTCCACAGGCAAGAATACCAGCTCTACTTTTATCCAAGAAAGCCCAAAATGTCACATGCCACAATGGTGAAAATCCCAGACTCTGCAGAATCTGTTTAAAAAGAGTGCATGCACAGGAAATCTAGTGGAGAACTTGAAATGACAGCAGCACAGCAGAAAAAACCACACGTTTATATGTATGTACTTGTTCTGTGACATGTATACAAATATACCTTGGAACCTATCATTCAACAAGCCCCAAGACACTATCTTCTCAGGCACATGCCTTTCCTTTTTCCTCTACTCCCCCTTTCTTCCAAATAAGTGGTGTTGAGACCCTGGGCCTTGCTCAGGACTAGGGTCTGAGTTTTTATCCTATTCAAGAGGTTACCTGAGCTTACTACTATCAGGCAAACTTTGTAAAGATCTCCTCCCTCAGAACTGTGCATCTTTGCTCTGCTTTCTTTGATTTGCCTTACTCAGTCACTTAGTACAGTGACTTACCTTCTACATTCCTTACGTAGGGCAGGAGAAGGCTTTCTTTTTAGTCATGTTCTCCTCTATCTTAATTAAAGCAAATCTTATTCAAACATATATTCAACCTACTGGTCATTTGGCAGCACAGTCTTGTTTTTGGCTAGCTCATGCACTTTAAATAAAAGCCTTGTCTCTTGCACCTCTTCTTAAACTTCATGTTCAGTTTAGCATTTTAGTCTTGTTTTATTCCATTGTTTCTTCGAGGGGATGTAGGATTCAGCATCTTCTTTCTCAACAGCTCTCCTTAGGGAAGACACCAAATTGAACATGGACTTCTATTTCTGTCAAAAAGATCATCACCATGGTCTACTCCATCAGTATGTTTAGGAAAGTAATTTGTGGTCTGGAG
>JBCJKH010012987.1:0-10094 GCA_039877255.1 Loriculus beryllinus | reverse complement strand
TTCTTCCTCATATCCAATCTAAACCTCCCCTGTTTAAGCTTTAACCCATTACCCCTTGTCCTATCACTACAGTCCCTAAGGAAGAGTGCCTCCCCAGCATCCCTATAGGCCCCCTTCAGATACTGGAAGGTTGCTATGAAGTTCAAGGATTTAGGGTATGAAAGCTGAGCCTGCTTAATCTGCCTGTGTAAACACTTCAGTGTGTTTTGTATTGTACTCCATCTTTGAGGGATGTAGTTTTATCCTGCTTTAATAAGAATCAGCTTTGAAGTTACACGAGACTTCAGTATTTAAGGTTCAAAACCCATTTAGTTGATTTTATTATAACATTTTGTTGTTCCAGAGTCATAAATCTGTACTGAGCCCTCAGTGAATAGAGGGGGGAGATAGGGAAACAATAATTGTAATTGCTGTGTCTTTTGACCTAAGCAGTGAAATAACTGATCCCAATTTCAGCTCAGCTCCTTGGACAAAGATGGTTCAGATAAACTGAAAATGGAAAGACGCTCTGAAGTGAGTCTGCAAAGTTTACAGTCTGGTTTTCATCTTAATTAACTTACTATTAAAGTCTCACGAGCCTCATGAAATTCCTCTCACATATGATGGGAAAAGGGTAAATGAGACAAAAACCTTCGAAGGTTGTGAAGGAGATGGTATATTTGGAAAATTGGAGACAATAAATGGGTTTAACCCATAACTGCAGTCACTTTTTGGCACGGGTTGTAACCTGTATGCACTTTGTCCAGGGTAGGAAGGCAGCTGAACACCTCCTTACTGGTTATGTTCTCTACCTCCCCAAGGACTTGATGGAGAGTGTTGAGGTGAATGCACAGTGTGTCTGACATAAATCACAGCCTACTTGACACTGAGTTTGATATCTGAAGTATAAAAACCATTTGCAAGTAATAATGGCAGTTTCTGCGCTTCTGGTTAGTGAAAACAATTAACTTTATGCCTCTGAACATATCATTAGCTGGATCTCACTTTAAAGGGCTAAGTATTGTGAGTATTTACAGATCAACCATTAACCTCAGTGCTTGTGTCTGCTTTGAAAAACAAAATCTCATTATGGCATCCTAGAGCGAAGCAAAGAGTGCACCAAGCCTTTATGCATTATGTAGCATGAGAAGTATTTTCCTTGACGCTTACCTCCCTGTGCTGTCTGAATGCTTGAGAGCATTGCCTTGCTGTTAGCACACAGGGACAGCTACAGCACTCCAGCTCTTGGAAATAAACACATCACTTGACAGAACAACACAAGGCAGAAATGTTTTCTTCTTCCTGGCTGTTCTGGTTAGTCTGTGACAGTTTACAGAATTCCTATCATTATGGTATGCTGGTGGATGGGCTGTCTCTGAGATCCTCTCATCACTGTACATCGCTGGAAAAGGCAGTGGTAAAGTGAGCTGAGATGTGCATCCTGTTGCTGATAAGATCCTGCAGTTCAAGTTGATTTTTAGTCTGGAAGGGAACATCTAGGGAAGAATGGTCTCTTTTCTGCTCTTTAATGGGGGGTTGCACTGCACAGCCATGGAGTTATTGCACTAAGGATCTTGTCCAACATAGTCTTAGGGCACGATGCAGTGGGGCAGATCAGGTCCTTGCACTTAGGTGTTCTCCTGCTGTCATCATCTTAGAATATTTTCCATGCTTGTGTTTGCCTAATTTACAAGACCTATCTGTGGCACATTTATCCTCAAAATAAAGACAATTTTGTAATTCCCCAAATTGTAAGTCACCCAGTGCCTAATCCCCCTCCCATTAGTGAGGTCCTTAAGTAGGCTTCCCACCCTACCAACCGTTGAGGTTGCCTGCCTTAATTCTGCTTTCAGCATTGAGCCATTCTGATTTGAAGAGCTGAGACCAAGAGAGCTCCTAATGCTGCCCTGCTTCCCTTGCATTACTTATCTTGCCCCCACATGCATTCCATAACCAGACTACAGACCTTATGATTCTTTCCTGCCTGTTTTTTCTTCAATTGATTTTCATTGGGAAGGCAATAACAGGAGTTTGGCAATTAGAGCTGCTTCTTACATGCCTTTGTATTACATTGTCCAGCTGACATTTGTTTTATGTTCATTCTGTAATTATTTCATTGCATGTAGTTCCAAGAAGATCATTGTCACCATCAAACTGTGCTATCAGGTTTTGCCTTTTCCAGTCTCTAGAACTGTGTATGACTGACACATGAATGTGGAGGAAGGGATTACATGAATGTCTTGGTAAGCAAGTCCCTGGTCTGTGTTCAGGAAGGAGGAAGACTGACTGATTGTCACTCTCATGAGGTTCGTTCCTAAATCTTAGTTGCCTTAGAGCTACCTTTTTCCAGCCTTCCATCCAAACCATGAGGGCAACAATACAAACCTGGTGTTTTGTTTTGGGTTCATTTCTGTTACAGTATCTGGGTTATGCTCCTCTGAAGAATTTTTCTTCCTCAGTTCAACTCTTTGACATTGGTTATGTTTTGTATTGCTGTTAGTCAGGCTTTTTGTGAGGCTCTGCAGTCTTTTATGTGCCCTTTAGTACTTGCATTTGGTATTTTTCTACTTGGAAAACATGAAATGCTCAGGTTGATGTTTCATTTATTATCCATGGTTTGTCTATGGAATAGACCTGTGAGAGCAAAAAGCTGAGAACTGAACAATTCGGTGACTTTCCCTCCACTGTTTTGGTCATTTACTTTCTGAAATGATAAAGCAATTCAGAGGCAAAAAGCTCAGTATATTTGGGTGAAAGGTCTGTGTTTAGATTGAAGACTTATAAAATTTATAGTAACAAATAAATGAACAAATCTTAGAGAGAAAAGCTCTGCCCTCAGGAATCTGTCATGTCTCAAGCTGTAAACCTCACACAAGTTTCTTGTATCTTGCAGAAAATAAGATACTATAATAACTTAGGTGTGCTGTGTGATCCAAGTACCTGTGCAAGCTGTATTCCAGCTTTTGTGGGCCTGTTTTTGCCTTGTGTACTTCCTTTTGCCTTTCTCCTATTTGGTTTCGTCAGAAGCTGGATGAACATGTGTTAAGAAAATTGTGCCTTCTGGTCTGTATTTGTCAAACTCAGTTACTAAATTAAGCTTCTACATTAGTACTTGCACATTTCTTGCATAGACAGCAAGCTACATAAAGATGCTGATAATTCTCTTTCTCCTCTTTACCACCTCAGCTTGTTGGGTTGTTAAAACCACTAGAAAGATCAGGTCATGAGTTAGCAGCAGGGTTGTACGTCAGCCCCAGCCCCTCCAAGACTATCATGATGTTCTCAATGTCTCCCATGAGTAGAATTGCATTTATGGACTTGCCTGAGATTCAGGTTGTGAGACTATGAATGTTTCTGTTCAGATGTCCCTAGGCTTGCCTGTGGACGTCATCTTCCTCTTTGCAGGGATTTAGTGACATATAAACTGATGGCAGTTATTGCGTGGGGGAAGGGAACAACCCCATCCAAGCAAAAGCTGTCAATTGCCTCCTCTCCAGGGAGCTATCTAAAGGCAGCTATGATCATTATTCTCCTGCTCTAATTCCCTTCTATTTTATTTCACTTCTTCCCTCACTTTCCCACAACAAATACAGTGTGGAGACACTACAGCTATTGATTGTGGAGACAACACTACAGCTATCGATTACTTTTTGCTCATGTTAATGACACTTCTTCCTCAGGTGACTCTATATTAGAGTCGTTAATCAGATAGCATGGCCTATGAACATACAGTTTCTGTTCATTGCCAGGAAGCAGTAATTGGCAGCAAGGCAGCAGCAGTGCACCCTGGAGAGAACTTCCTCTTTAAAGTGAAAATGCCATTCTCCCTTCCCATGCTAAGAATCACTGGGGCAATGTCTGCTCCCGTATGTAGCCTTTCCTTACAGCAGCCAGCCCATTCGTAATCCTCTTTTGGCTATAATGCTACAGTAGCTTGGATTGCAATGTACCATTTTTAGTACTTATCACGTAGCAGCAGATATTTGGGTTTTTACATCACAGAATAGCCACCACTACAGCAGTGGCTTAGATGACAGCAAAGCACTGTCCATAATGTATGATCTTGAGCAATGTCTGGTAGCCAGAATAAAAATCAAACTGACATCTCAAAAGACTGAATGCAGCTGAATGGGCTTTCTAAAATGGGATATAACAAGTGAAGCATGCAGCAGAACCAGGAAAAGAGAACATACATTTGCTCTCAGGCCAGCTTAATTACCTGGGTTACAGATTACTGCTAAGCTTTAGAGGATATCATCACAACTAGAGCTGAGGGAGTACTGCAAAGTGGGGTGCTTAGACTGTTGAGAGTTACTCTCTAGGTAGCTCCATCAATAATAACGATTTCATATAATTCCATATTCAATGCTTGACCAATGTGCTCTTTGCTGCTCATTCACTATTAGTAGTAGCTTGGGTGAACAATGCTAATTTGCAGGTATATTTTCTGTTTGCACAAATACGGGGGGTTGCTTATCAGAACTGATGCAAGTATAAGCACTCTCCTTAAGGATGAATGGCTTTATTCCTGTTCAGTGTTATCTAACCGGTTAGATAGACTAAAACAATGTGGCTGGTCATTCCTATTTAAACAAAAAAGTGAAATCTTTAGAGCCAAGAAATTCTTATACAAGTCATATAGGAGAGATTGTGTCTGAACCAGCCACAGTAAAGAATCTAAATCTCCTACACTGCAGGTGAACCTCTTAAATCTAATATTATTTGTAGCACATGATATAATCAAGTAAGGAAGATTGCAAACTACTGTCCTCGATGGGGGATTGCACTTTGCCTTCACTGTTTTAGGTAGGACTAAGCTTTGAAGCATCATCTCTGAGAGTTGCACATTGGCAGGGAGGCCTAATGTTAGCATGAGATCTCATTCACTTCAAGATGCAATTACCCAGATGTTCTTACAAAGATTAAATCTCAGAACCACACAACTAACTGTCCAGAAACCAAGATGCTGCCCTCCCCTCAGGCTAACCTCCAAATCAAATTTGCTGGAAGATTTCTGCCCTGGTTTGGGCTGGGATAGAAGTAATTCTCTTCCTAGTAGCTGGTGCAGTGCTGTGTTAGGGACTTACTCTGAGAATGATGCTGATTACACATTGATGCTTTACTTATTGCTCAGTAGCATTTACCTTGATCAAGCACTTCTCAGTCTCTCATGCTCTGTCAGTGAGGAGAGGCACAAGAAGGCAGGAGGGAGCAGAGGCAGGACACCTGACTTGAACTAGCCAAAGGCATATTCTATACCATAGAATATCATGCTCAGTATAGAAATTGGAGCACACGTTGGCCAGAAGGGACTGATCACTGATTGGGAATGAGCTGGGTGGTGAGCAACTGTACTGTGTATCACTTATTTATTCCTTCCCCTCTCTATTTCTTCTTCTTCTTCTTATTATTATTATTATTATTATAATATTTCAATTGTTAAACTAAAATTATAAAAATAAATTATTAAACTAAATTTAATTTAATAAATTATTAATAAATAATAAATAAATGTAATAAAAATATTAAACTAAAATTATTAAAGTAAATAATATTAAATATTCAATTATCTCAATTCATAAGGGTTTTTACCCTTTTTCCAGTCCTCCTCCCCATCCCCCTGGGCGGGGGGGGGGGCAGTGAGGAAGCCCCTGTGTGCCTCAGTTGCCAGCTGGGCTCAAACCATGACAACTTCCCATTGCCTCTTGTAGTTATCTCAACCCACAGGCATTGCTGCTTCCCTTGTGCAGCCTGGCAGCAGCTGCTGGAAGCGCTGAAAGAGGAGCTCAGCTGGGTTAGTGCCAACCTGCTCCTGCTGCAGGCTCCTCATTAAAGTACACAAACCAAGGGAAGGCTGTGGATAAACTCATATGAATGCTTGCAGAGGAAGAGCAATGGGAGCTCAAGGAGGAACGGCTGGTGGGAGGGTTTATTGCAGAAGCACTGTAGGTAGCAGGTTATGAGAGTAAGGGAGAATTTGGAGGCAACACGAGTTGAATATCCTAGAGTGAGGCGAAGCTTATCACTACAGAAGGGGATGAAGATTCCCAACAAACCTGAACAGAGACAGTGTGTATGCACTCAGCGATATGCCAGGTATTCAGTGTTAAACAGTTGATACACTTTACGTAGGGGGTCACAGAATGAAGCGTCTGATTTAGAGAATGGTTTTCTGGAACCCAAGCTGCTCGCTCATTATGTTGAGTTCAACTTTGTTAAGGTCACGAGTCCTGGAAGATGTATTTTTTTGCATTGAATGCAATCTAGGAATGGGGGCAAGATATATTTAAATTAGAGATTAGCTAAGATTTCTAAAATAAAAACCTGGAGTGTTGCAGAGCCGCAGCTACAGGCAGCTGTGATGGAAAAATCCATCCTCTGGAAACAAATGCCAACAGGACCTAATTGAAAGCCCACTGCAGTGGACACAGTCCTTGTTACCAGTTTCAGTGTGCTTTGGATGAAACTTTTAATGTCTTGGCGTGTCTCACGTCATAACTTGTAATGGTTTTCAGTTGTGCTGAACTCAGAGTTTGCAATTGCTTCAGGGCAGTAACTGTTTGTCAGGATTGCTCTTTTCATATGTAAATAGGTCTAATTTGTAAGATGTTTATCTCTGGGAACTTCAGCCAGCTGCCTTGCAAGGCAGGCATTTCTTCCAAGCTTTTCTGCAAGTGTGGCCAGGGAATACAGGCAGCAGAATCCTTCTTCACAGAGTGACTTCACTCATAAGTGCAGCTTCTGTCACCACATTAATTTGCTCAGCATGGGATGCCGTTCTTTCTTCTTCGCTTCTGTTGGTGTTTTGCACGTTGTTTTGTCGCACTTGAAGGACAGAAGGAATGTACAATAACAGAAATAGAGCATGGGAGAAGAAACGAAACGAAGCAAAGATTCAGGGAATAACCAAAGTTGAATTACAGCTGCATCTTGTTTATCCTTTGCTCATCAGGAAAACAGAAGGACCAGAAAGGGAGCCGAGCCTGCACACCTTAATTTCTTGGCTTAGGTTGCTCCCAGTCCTGCTCCAAACTCCATTGAAACCAGCAGTACTTCCCTACTAACTTCGGAAGCTCCTGGCTTAGACCCATCAGCCTATAGCTCCCTAGGAAGGCAGGACAGAGGGTGGTGGAGAGATCCTTCCTTCTCAAAGGTTAAAAGGGACCTTAAGTCGTTTGCAACACATGGGTAGGAGTTACCTGTCCTGGCTCCTTGCTAAAACGTGATTTTCCTCTGAAGCCAGTATGTGAATAGTTTCAACAGCTCTCTCTAGCTGATTAACAGTTATCATGTAATAATGCGCCATATAAATTTATTTAGCAATTGTTATTAACAAATGCCGCACTAATTCCAACAGTGTTGTAATTATATTGCTGTTATCAGTAATAACTGCAGCCATGATCCATCTCTAATAGATCATGGATGATTTGGCTGGCACATCACTAGGCTGGAGCTGATCAATTGCTGGTATTTACTTGCATCATGCTTACCAAATGCTGGTATCTCTTAGAAGATGGAGATGTCACAGTTGCTTACACATACAGAGGAATTTGCTTACTAACCAGATGTTATTGCCAGGGGTTTGGGAACAAACCAGGCAGTCAGCAGTGTTTTGCCCCCTCCACTCTTACCCAGTGATCTAGTGCTGAGCTGGCTATCACTATTCTTCAGTCACACATGAAACCGGGTATCACAGGACCCAAACACAAGCCAAAACAATACATTTACCTGTTTCTGTGTTAACTAGAAACTTCCACAGCAGCAGCAGTGTGCAGCCTTCACCCATACCAGCAGATGGGGTGGTTACAGTGCGTTTTCAGCCTGCTTTGCTATCTCATTCGCGGAGTATTTTCTCCCTGCAGAGCTCCAAAGCTTATTTTTCGTTAGGCACCAGCTTTTTGTGGTTAATGGTATGATTGGCTGTTGCTTGGCTTAATTCCGCAGTCACTGCTGATGGATGAGGGCTTGAGGCTCTGTTTTTCAGGGCAGTGTCCCAAAGGGCTGCATCTTAAGGGTATTCTGAGGAACGACACAGGGTAGCCGCCCATAGCAATAGCAGTGAACAAATACTTCATTTCTGTTCAGTGAGGCAGGTAATGTTCATAACAAGCTCCCCACCGTTATTCCTGTTTACAAGCCTGAGATATGTACCAGGTTTAAAACTGTAGTGAGATTCCAAGTGAGAAGGCAGAGATTAGAAATAGACTGTAGTGCTAACGTGTTTGTAACACAGTGTAGAGCAATCCAATTCGATTGGGTTGAACTGCCTAAAAACTGTTGTGGCAGCTGTTGGCAAAGAGCTGATACTATTTAGGTAGATTGTTCATAATGATGAGTCAGAAGGTTGGAACGTCCTTGAAGCAAAGTGCCTTGTTGACCATCAGGATAACACCTTGTCATTTGTCAGTGTCAAAGACTTTTGTGACCAGTTCTCATGTGGGTGAGTGGTTTGAGACGCAGTTGCCTGGATGAAGCAGGCATCTGGGTGCAAGTCCTGGAACTCTTCTATCCATCCAGATGTACAGCCAGAAATAAAGTTATCCCCAAGCCCAAATGAAACTTCAGTTCAACACCTAACATCTGATGAGGAGTGAGTGCTGCTCTTGGGAAAGGCATATATGTATATATATGTCCTTTATCATTTGACCTTCCAAAAAAAGATGGTCTTTACACACATATACACAAACACACGTTTGGTTTTGCTTTCTCCCAGTTAGTTCATAAATTAAGGCTCTGGGGTTTTATATCCATAAGAAATCTCATGTCAGTCTGTTGTTGCAACTACACATTGTATTCTATGTACCCTGTTATTTATTATAACAGACGAATCCAAATAAACTGGTTTCCTAGGGTTAGATATGACTTTGTCTCTTTGGAAAAGGCACTTGCTTGAAGTTCAAACCTCTTGTAGCAGGGAATGAGCTTTTACATTTACATTTGTTTTGTGAGGGGAGGGGAAAGTTTCTTTAGATCAGAGGATGCTTCCAGTGTGAAAGTCAGCAGCCAGAGCAGTGACCTGGGATACTGGGAATTTAAGTTGAAGTTCATTTTGCTTGATGGAGGACTTGGACCTGAAACTCCAGTCTTTTACCTGCTCAAGCTAGGGGTTTTAATGTCTGACCAACGATCCTATGACACATATAAAAATGTGTAAGCAAACTTCACTGACACATTCACTTCGGATGTGAGTATCCTTGCCTATTTATATTTGGCTCAACATTGGAAAACCTCTGCAAAATAGCATTGTAACGTGTCATTTTATCAATATGCAAGTGAGCAAGAAGGGTTCCCCTTTCCAGAGTGAGCTGTTCTTCATACGAGTTTGCTATGTTTGCTATGTCATTCATCTTCCCTCAAATGTCCCATACCTGGAAAGCTGCAAATTAGCTCTTTTGTTAAGAGAAAAAATGCAGACTCTGTGATTCAGTTCCTTTAGTTTCTTCATGTGGCAGGTTTCTATAAAAGCTGCTTGGCTGAACTCTTTCTTGCATTTGATGTTCCTGCCAAGATCTCCTAAAATATACTTGGCCTTTCATCAAAAGAGTGGGACAAGGATATAAGACAGGGAAGTTAACCCCAAACCGGACCTGTAGAAAATAACAGGATCATGAAGCACTTAAATAACAACTGCAGAAAGAGAAGAATAACTACCATGAGGGCATTTCTGCATTTCCCATAAAAAGAAGTCATAAAAATCACAGCCACTTCTGAGGAAGAATGAGTTCTATAACCAAGTTTAGCTTTGGAATCTGCAGGCTCTGCTTCAGCCATAAGGGAGTGTTTGTGTACCTTCCAGATTTTCTAGGTTTAGAGGAAAAGCATTTTCTGTAACACATGTTTCTCCTGTGCCTTTAGACCATGCCAGCCACAGCAAAATTCCATTTGTATAATCCTTTATGGAATAATCAGGTTTTCTTACTGTTCAGTTAAGAACAATATATGGCCCTACCAAGAATAGAAGAATACCTTTTAGGAATCATGCCACCTGTTGATGATGATCTGCAAAGACCTTTATGAGACCTTTTGTCTTATAATGTGGTCAAAAGTAAGACTGTGTTACTGTCTTAATTTTGTAATTAGATTTACAAATCTAATACACACGAAAAGCTTTTTAT
>JBCJKH010012984.1:0-17855 GCA_039877255.1 Loriculus beryllinus | reverse complement strand
ATACCCCCTTGGGACCCCAAATACCCCCCATGGGAACCCAGATACCCCCTTGGGACCCCAAATACCCCCCCTGGGACCCCAAATACCCCCTTGGGACCCAAAATACCCCCCCCGCTAGCGTCTGAAGGGTAAAAAAAAAAAAAGGGATAAAACAAGGCAAAACAGTCCAAATCACCCCAAAACGTCTGTGGGGCCCGTTCTCTCCATGCATGCCGCCCCCCCCCTTTCCACCCCACCGCTTTGTCCTCTCGGCCGGGCCGCGCTGCCGCCGCTCACCCACCCGCAACCGCGACAACCCCAGCCATGGAGGAGGGACGGGGACACGCATCGGGGAGGTTGCGGGGTTCGGGAGGGGAATGCGGGGTGCAGGGGGATGAGGAAGGGGGTGTTTTATTGTGGGGGGGGGGGTTACTCACCTCGCCGCTCCCCCCCGCTCTGCCCCGCCAGCCCCCGCCGGGCCCCGCACGGCCCCGGCCCTCAGGAGGAAGCCATCTTGTCTCCCTGCTCCGCGCTCCCTCACCGCCGCCCTGCTGCAGGCGGGGGGGGGGGTGACCGCCGCATCTCTTCTTCTTCCCCCCCTTCTCCTCCTCCTCCTCTTTCCTCCTCCTTCCTCCTCCTTTCCTCCTCCTCCTTCTCCTCCCCTTTCCCCCCCCCCCCCCCCCCAGCCCCAAGCACGGAGAAGAGTTGGTTAAAATGCTGCCTACAGATCGGCTGCGATACAGGACTCCCATATTCCCACCCTCGCCCTTAGATCTCCCTCTCTTTTTGCAAGTCTCTTGATTTCATCCTTTGAACCTGTGATTGGAGGTTAAAGTGCACCAGGTTGCAATGGAAGGAGGAAGCTCTTAAACAATAAAGGCTTGAATATTTAGCTGTGATCAGGTCGCTGCCCTCTCCTTATCTTTTTAAATGCAAATCTTCTTTTAGGGGTAGTAGCTATATACCCAGCGCCTCTCCACGTCACCTGCCTTTGGTGTGTCTGGGCCATTACTAATAGAGCCTTGTAAACAATCGTTAATCATGTAAGTGCTGCCGGCCATTGGATTCGGACCGGGAGAGCGGAGCGCGGAGCGCAGCGCGGGGCCGCGGCCCCTCCGCCTGCCCCCTCCCCGCCCCGGGCAGCCCGTCTCAGGCAGCAGCCGCGCCGCTGCCAGAGCCCCGAGCAGCATGCGGAGAGCCGCCGCCGGGGCCCCGACAGCATGTACGTGAGCTACCTCCTGGAGAAGGACGGGCCCATGTACCCCGGCCCGGTGCGACACTCGGGGGGGCTCAACCTGGCGGCGCAGAACTTCGTGGGAGCCCCACAGTACGCGGACTACGGCGGCTACCATGTGAACCTCGACAGCGCCCAGTCCCCCGGCCCGGCCTGGCCCGCACCCTATGCCGCTCCGCTCCGCGACGACTGGGGCGCTTACGGCCAAGGGGCTCCTCCGGCCGCCGCCGCCGTCCATGGCCTCAACGGCGGCTCCCCCGCTGCAGCCATGGCCTACAACCCCGCCGACTACCACCACCACCACCCGCACTCCCACCACCACGCCGGCCCCGCTCCCCACTGCTCTGCCGGGGTCATGCAGCCCCTCAACGCCGCCAACAACGCTGCCGCTGCCGCCGCTCCCGAGCCTCTGTCACCCGGGGGGCAGCGCCGCGGCCTCTGCGAGTGGATGAGGAAGCCGGCGCAGACCCCGCTCAGCAGCCAGGGTAAGCCCGGGACAAGGGGAGGTGGGCGGGCTGG
The DNA here is from genome assembly GCA_039877255.1 of Loriculus beryllinus. Taxonomy (NCBI): domain Eukaryota; kingdom Metazoa; phylum Chordata; class Aves; order Psittaciformes; family Psittacidae; genus Loriculus; species Loriculus beryllinus. The sequence continues at coordinate 16,123 of JBCJKH010012984.1, read as the reverse complement.
GTGCAGCCTCGCCGACTGCTTCCGAGGGGCGCCGACGGCTCCCCGGGTTACCGTGTGCAGGGCAAAGAGGCGGCGAGGGGGAAAGGCCCCCGAAACAAACCCGCTCGAGGGCCGGTCCTCTGAAGAACGGGGTGGCCGGGCTCAGCCGACAGCCTGTCCGCGCTGCCGCGTCCGGCTCCGCCGCGGAGCCGGGCGGGCAGCGACAGGAGCGGCTCTGCACCGGGCAACAGCAACTGCCCGCCTCGGAGCGCCTCTGCCCGGAGCTGCTCTTCTTCGGAGCAGAGAGGAATGGCTCGGGATCGCGGGGAAACACTCGCTCTTCCTCTCCCTGCTCCGCTCGTCCGCTTATAGCCACTTAGAAGATTTTTATAACCAATTATAGTCATATAAATCATCGGCCGGTGTCGCTCCGCATTTGTTTCTGAGTCACTGGGCGCCTACTCTTCATTAAGGTCCCCGTGAGGCCAGGCCTCCCGGGCGGCGACTGCGCTGCCCCCGACCCTGCGGGCTGCGGCCGGTGTGCCCGGGAGGTGCGAGGGCGTGACAGCCCCCCCAGCCCTAGTCCCGGGTGGCGGGAGGGAGGCCGTGGGCAGGACGGGGCAGGCCGTGGCCGGCGCCGTGCTCCCTTGTGATGTTAATATCCTCGCAGACCCCAGCTTTTATTTCTTCCCTGCATCCGCCCGGAGACATGTGTGTCCCCCCGCTTTGATATACGGCCTCCACGACTGTTGTATCCTCTTTTTCTTTCCTTTTACTTGGTCTTTTTTATATTTATATATAGTGGCCGAAAAAAAGAAAAGGTGGCGACTTTCGCAGTAAATAACGAGTTCTGCCATTCCTCTCTCATCCCCTTCCTTGTGCTCCGGCCCCGGGGCTCCCCGGGCGCCGTGGGGTGCAGGTCCCGGGCACACCCGCCAGCCGTGGGGAAACCCCGGTGCCCCGAGGGCAGCCGCTAGCACCAGCTACGCCCCGGGTGGCGATGGCGGCGGAGCTCTCCCAGACCCGTCGCGCTTCCCACAGCAGCCCGTGGAGTTCCCACAGTTTGGGCCAGTGCGATGGTGGCCGGTCCCTTGTCTCCATTCAAATTCTGCCTTTGGAGACAGTGTTTATGTTAATGTGCAGGGCTGGGGGGATGAAAGCGCTTGCCGCCATTTGTTCAGTAGTGGTAATTTAAACAGAATGTGGCTGTCATTAAGGCTTTGAGAAGGGTTTTTCTTTGATAAAATCTCCTTGTCCTGCATTGTTTGGGATTGTGTTCCCTATTCACTGGCTCTGGGGAGTTTTCTCTGATCAGGCTTGTATCTTTACAGGGTGCTTTTGTTGTGGTTTGCAGAGAGTTTACCTGAACAAAGTCAGCCTGCTAGCCATTAAGCACCTTGGGGGCAGAGACTCCCCGCCTCGGCTCCCTGGGGAACGGGAGGGCCGGGACACAACCAGTCAGACAAGAAACCCTCTGCAGAAGGGAGGTCACTGTTGCGGCTACGCGTATTCGTCGGCCCTCGCTGGCAATTGCCTTCGTTAGGATTTCGTTTTGGTTTCTAGTGGGATTTTCGAGGTCTAAAGTTGCACGTTCCAATTCTAGAGTCCCCGAGAAATCTCTTTATTCTCTGCCTGGAGGCCGGGAGTGAAACGGGGAGAGCTGGGCAGGGCCCCTGGGGACCCCCGACGGCTGCTCCCTGTTCTCCTGCTTAGATCAGTGTTTCTCGTTTAGAACAGAAGACGCCGAGCCCTGAACAGGGCTTTTATTTCTTTTCTTTTTTCCCTTCTCTTTGCAAAAAGGCTGTTCTCATTAGGGAAGGCAAAACAAAAACGAAAGCCAGCAGCAAGGGCGAAACAAAGGTGTTCCAAGCGCAACGAGCGGGCTTGCGGTGGGTCACGGGCCGGCGGCAGGGCCGAGGTCCACGCCTAGCTTGTCCTTAACAGCCGGAACTCCGGGGATTTCTGTCCTGTGTCCCCAGGGAACTGTGGAACTGCTCTTGTCCCCCCTAACAGCTGCGCTCAGCAGAGCCCCCGAAAGGGAGAGGCGAGAAGGGAGCCGGAAGGCAGGGTCCTGCTAGCCCCGCAACCGCAGCCGCGTTCCACACCGGCCCTTTGGTTTGGGCTTTCCCAACCCCAGCTTTGTCCTCCGCAGTTAAAACCAGGACGAAAGACAAGTACCGCGTCGTGTACACCGACCACCAGCGGCTGGAGCTGGAGAAGGAATTTCGCTACAGCCGCTACATCACCATCAGAAGGAAAACAGAGCTGGCCTCCAACCTGGGGCTGTCCGAGAGGCAGGTCTGTCTCATGAGTGCCTCTCCCCACGCCGCCACGGGGGCCGGGATGCTCTGGGATCGGGCTGTGCGGGTCGGGATGCGTGGAACAGGCATGCGTTCTCGGTGCGGGCTCCCCTGGGTGTGGGATGTCCCCAGGGAAACACCCCCCTCATTCTCCTTTTCTACCCCCGGCAGGTGAAAATCTGGTTCCAGAACAGGCGGGCGAAGGAGAGGAAGATCAACAAGAAGCAGCTGCAGCAGGCGCAGCCCCGAGGAGCAGAGCCCCTCAGCCCCGGCGCCCCTCTGCAGGGTCCCTCAGCGGGAGCGGCCGCCGCCGGTCTGGGCCCCGCCGCCCCGCAGTGACAGCGGCCGGGGACCGTGGCGCAGGGACTGCTGCTGGGGGGCACGGCAGAGCCGGGGCAGCGCCGGGCCGGGGGGCACGGTGGGAGCCCCCTCCGTCCTCCCCATGCACTACAGCGCCCCGCGGGGCCGGCCGTGTGTACAGATGTACAGTGTATGTGTCTCGTCCTCCGGGGGAAGCGTGGCCATCTCTCTATTAATATTATTATTATTATGCTTGGGTGGGGTTTTTTACCCTGGAGTTTGTTAGATAAAAAGGGGGGGCACTGCCTGACAGTCAACCCCCGATGAATCTCAGGGATCGGTCCAAAAGACCTTAGAAATGTTGTTGGGCTAGCGATGAATTTTAACAGAAAACAAAATTAAAGCACATTTTTTTTTAATTTAATATTTTATTTTCTTCTTGCAACCAAGTGTCAGGAATATACAAAATGTTCATCTTGCCCTAAGGCCAGAACAGACAAGATAAGGCACTGTTTAAACGTTCAGAAGTGAATTGGTTAATGTTAGACACTTGTAAAAGAGCCCATAAATCTGGTGCTGATAGTCAGCCAGCCAGATTTATTAGCCCTAGTGCAGAGAAACTGGAGGAATGAAGCCTCTTCTGAAAAAGGTGTCCTGTCATGCTGCAGTGAGCAGCTTTGCTTGTGTGTGTGCCATGTCTGTCAGTTGAATTATGTGTTGTTCCTCACCTCCTTACACTTTCCTGCTTGTTTGGAGTTTTTTTCTGGTTAGTTTTCCAAAATCTCCTTGGAGGTTTATGTAGGCCTCATAGCAGCCCCACCAGGAGCAGAGATCCTCAGAAGCAGCCATGTGCCATACCACAACCCAGCTTAACACAGGCTGTGGCTTATTTCCAGACGCTGGCTAGATGGTGGGGACCAGGATAGAACTGCTGAATGATTCACCTAGCAGGAGATGAAAGCCATAGAAGTCCAGCTGATCTGGGCAAATCACCCTGGCTGTTTGCTGTGTGTAGTACCTAGGTCTGGGAAAAACTCCACCAAGAAGTGAGGCCACAGAGCCAGACTGGGGTGGCCACACTGCAGCTGGGGCTGGGCGTAGGACCAGCTCATGTGAATCTGGGTCCCGGCAGCAATGGGAGCACTGTCCATCATGTAGGTTTCTGTCTTCCCCAGCGTTTGGCCCAACATTGTTCTGTTTTTCACTTCAAATTTATTTAAGGTATTCCATTTTACTTCTTTGGGACACTTTGTTTCTTTGATGACAATTTTCTCATCTTTTTGCTGAAAGCTATGGCCAAATGCCAGCAGGATTGGCAGAACCGGATGGAGACAATTGGTTTGCTAGGGCCTGGGCTGATGGACAAGGTAGCTCTCTTTGCCTGGGAGAGTTGGGGGAAATCGTGAACACCAGCCCCAAAGCCTCCGTGCTGTGTTTTGGCCACATGTAGCTCAGCACAGAATGCTGAGCTGAGGACTGGCTGGTAGGCTCACCACAGATGCATGGCCGTGCAAACCTGATCCAGGGCTCCTGTGCCTAGGGGAAGACCATGGTGGGAGGCAGAACCTTCATTGCAGGCAACCTGCTTGCTTTTTTGCTTCATGCATAGTCTCTGAAACAGATCTGTCCAGAAGACATGGGTTATAACTGCACCCAGGCAGTTATGCTCATTGATGTGGGCTTGACACATACCACGTCTTGCTGGGTCCAATGTCCATGGTTCACTCTGGACCAGAAGGAGGCAGTAGCCAGATCCATCTCTCTTTACCTCTAAAGAGTCCTTGGATATTTCTGAAGGAGCTGTTTTCTGGGGACACTTAAAGTTCAGTAGCACCCAAACTGAGGACCCTGGCTTTGCAGCATCAACCTTAAACCAGAGGAGAACCATTGCTTAACAGGGTTTTGCAGGCACCATGACCACTCCTTCCTCTGTGCTCTTCCCAGGAGGGCACAAGGGCTCTTGGGAGCAGCGACCATGCCAGCAGCCCCAGGTGGTGCTGTCCCTTTGAGGATGCTCTGTGGCACCCAGGTCCATCTCCGCTGCATTGATCCCCAGCCTGGCTGCTGCCAGAGCTACTACGCGTTGCTGTGAAACGCCTGTCAATAAATGCTGTTTGGATTGTGGAGCAGAGCGCAAGGTTTGTTTGTTTAGTGGTTAGAGGTTCAAAAGTCGGCATTGTCCCACTGCAAGTGAGCACAAGTTTTTTCTCCCTAAGGAAAAGCTGGCTGCAGCAAGAGGGAGGGAAAGATATCAGTGGGCCCTTTTATTTGCTTCCAGGAATAATTAATGGCAGCGCTTAAAAAGATGACCAAGGAGTTATGAAAAGCCATCAATAAGTAAATTAATCACAAAAGATCTGGGGGTGTAAGAGCTGGTACTTTGGTGTGGTTTTGCTGGCATTTCTCCATGTCCATGGGGCTGGAGTGGCACAGGACTGGTAGAGCCCACAGCTCCTCACAGCATTGGTGGCACCCAACCACCCCTGGCACCAGCCTGGGCATGGCAACATTTGGGATAGCTCCTATAACCCTTCGATAGTGTGTTCCTGCTTGGTTTTAGTGCTGAAAGTATCAACATTTCTTTCTCGCCTGTAGGACTTTTGAGAAAGAGAGATGCTCCGGTTGTGGTGAAATGCTTGATGTCAATGGAAGGTTCCTGTCTCTGAAAAGTTCATTAGACACATATAAACAAGCCAAACAGGTTTTAAACAGCCCATTCCAGATCTCCTCCACTCTTTGCCAGCAAATGTTCATTTTCTGATCTCTCCTCAAATTCTTGATGAAGGCAATGCAGAACTCAATTTTCTTAGTGAAAGAAGGAACCAACCAAGTAAATTACATCCACACCCAATTTCAAACATTTTTTCCTCCCATCCTCAAACAAATAAACCACTAACCTTCCTGATTCCTTTATATTCCCCATGCACCATAAAGGAGCATAAAAGGGCATAAACTGGATACCTTGGGGTTTTGGGGGGGGGATATTTACAGGCATATGGATCAGTCCAGTGGCTGAACCATGACACTGAACCTCACCTCTCTCATTTGGGAGAGCTGAACTTGTTGTGGTGACCCGCTGCCCACCCTTCACAACTGTCCTGCAGCAGTCGAGCCAGACCAGTGGGGCATGATGGGTGAGAGCTACTGCACCATGCCTGCCTGGCAGGGTCTGGTGTGAGTGTTCATGGAGAGCCTCTGACCAGGCTCGGTAAGATCCAGGAAATCAAAAGGCTTGGCCCAAAAATTGCAGGGTGGCAGCCCCTTGCTCTCCCTCTTTTGACAGATTTTCCTGCTTCTATCATTGTACAACAACAAAGCACTTAGGATCCCTTCTCTTGGCTTAGCTTTTAGCCAAATATAAGCATTTATCAAGAGAGCTCTTTGAGTTTTGGGCAAGAAATTAATATATCTCATAGCCCACCATAGAGAGAACAGGAAGGTCCTTAGATGGCAGATTTGGATGGCATCTAGAGCAAATGTCTGCTTTCACTGATCTTGAGTATCTTCTAGGGATGTCATGTGTCCTCAGCCTGACAGCTGAGCACTCTGGATGTGCAGTATAAAGACAGTAAGCTTTTTAAAATGTAAAGAAAAACCCAAAACTTGCATCATCAGTAAGCAACAACTTCAGACATCGAGTGGCTTCAGTGGAAGCAGGCTTTTTCATCAGTGGATGAAGCAGTAGCTGGAAGCACGCATCCCAGACATGTAACGGAGGGCAGAGCCCATCCTTCAGAAACCAAGGGCAGGGGTTGCTATGTGTGACTTTCATCCTGACTCCAGAGGGGTGTGCAAGGTTATTGGTTTTTCTTTGCCTCTCCATCAACAGCTGGAGTGGAAGAGGAAATCATGGAGTCTACAGTTCTGTTGACACAGCTCTGCTGGTTGCAATGCTTCATAGCCAAATTTCATGACTAAATACTTTCCCTGGGTCCCACCCAGGTAATGGAGCTACGTGCTGAAGTTTAAAGCAGTTCCAAAAGTTGAATTGCTACCAGAGAAGCGCCACTGGAGACCTTCCAGGAGGAAACAGCTCATAAATGGTAAGGAAAGTCAGCAGAACACGTCTGCCAAGGGCACATCTAGCTGCACAGGTAGCTTTGCAAGGAAGCAAGGACACCTTGACATGGGAGGTCATGGAATGGGTGGCCTGGTGCAGAAAACGTCCCAGTGTACTCCCTAGCAAAGCAGCTCTGATTACTGGGGGAGAGCTATGGCAGAGAAGTGTCAGGAACTGCTGAGGACAGATGAGGACAAACCCTCCTGGCGGCCTTAGCAGCCCTATGGGTTTTGCTCCAGCAGAGCTCCTCAATGGAGCAGGACATTCCTCCTCTTCTCACCTATGCTGTGACTAAGGCTCCTTCCTTCTCACTTATGCTGTGACTCAGGTGAACATAGGCAGTTTCTTCTAATCAATGTCTCAGCTTCTGCGATGTTTCCAGTTCCATTCTTAGGCACTGTTGGAAGTCAAACCTACCTTTCTTGAAAGAGGGGGACAGATGCTTGCAAAAGGACAGGAAAAATTTGAGTTGTTCACTGAAACAAACAGTTTGTTGCCAGGATACTGGGATCAGAGACCGAGGAGTCCCTTTCTAGCTCTGTGTTTCTGAACTGAAGCATCATCTATTCTGGAAGATACCCTCATTATAAAAATTTTCTTCTGTCTATCTGGTCTAAATCTACTTTCTTTTAATTTAAACTTCTAACTGCTCACTTCCAATCTGTGGATCCCTAGCACTTAAGCTGGACTGAAGACAACTAGAGAGATGTCAAATAATAACATTTGGACTCATTATCTACCTCCTGGCACTCTGGCACCCAGCTGTAACAGGCAGGGTTGGAAAGAAAGCATTTCTTATGGTGCTCTTCCAAAGGAAGAGAACAAGTCAAACAAAGCACATGGGCCTTTCCCTCTCTCAGCATTCTTTTTCCCTTACTCAGCCAGGTATTTTTTGGCAGCTGTCGCAAGCTCATGTAGTTTAGCTTTTGAGTCAGATCCTGTTCCCCTGACATGCCTTGGTGCCTTCCATGGAGTCATAGCCCATCCTTTAGATAACTTGCACAGACTAAAAGACTTTTGTGAGAGAAAAGCTGCCTTATCTTCAGCATTCTTTGGAAAGGGATGCTCCTAGCTGCAGAATAGCCCTTCCTCTGCAGGCAAACAAGACAAGCTTTCAGCCCTGGAAACCAAAATTGCCTGTGGTCTAGTTTTTCCGTGCCATGGTTTGACCATACACACAGAAACATTTCTCAGGGCTATGAGACTTGTTTTGGTCCCTTGCCTCTCTGACTGACAGCAAAAGGACAGTGAGGGCTTCCAGTAAGGGCTTGCTTGTAAGTAAGGCCTTGGAAAATGTCCTGCTGCAAAACTCAAACATTAGAAACTAAATGCATGATCCAGGGGCCTTCATGATGACGTGGCTCTCAGAATTAAGATTAAAATTCTGCATTTTAACATCTCAAGTGGAAGATGGACAAGTGGAAGACATGGACAGCAGGGGCCTTCTGAGCTTCCAAAGGCATTAAAGCTCCTAAATCAAGCAGGATCAAAGAGGTATCCAGGATTTTTCTTCCTTTCCCACAATAAAAAAATGAGCCAATCTTTTTCACAGAGATTGTCAGAAGTGATATAAAGAGCTGAGTAACACCTAACTGCTGAGGTCTTTTTAAAGATAACTCAAGCTTTCTACTACATTTTAGGGAAATTCCAGTCCTTACCTAATCTACGGATTATTTTTTTTTCACTTGTATGATTTAAGAACATGAGAGGGAGCTTACATCAGCTCCCAGCTACAATCACTGAGAATCACCTCCAGTCAGCAATACCAAACAATTTTTATTCTAGTTTAAAATAAAAATACGCTGCTTTAGGAATCATAAACTGCAATAAAAGAAACAATAGAACCACTAATTTTTCATAAATAGTAAGTGCAGTATATTATTTATCTCTCAATAATGTTCATTTTTTGGATGTTTGATCCTCATCAAGATGCTTATATGCATCTATAGATGTAAAGGTAAACCTGGTGAGCTGAAAAGGGGGTCTCTAAAAGCATCTTGTGCAACTACTCCCAGGAATGCAGTGACTCAGCAGAAAAAGCAACTTTCTCTTATCAGGAGCGTATTTTTTCCTCCAGGACTTCCATCCAGAAACATGATCCTTTTTCTGTTTCCAGTAACAACACTTTGCTCTTCCAAAGCTAGAGCAATGCTTTGGACCTCCCTTTCATTCTCAGTCACTCCCTTGCCAAACTCTCATTGTGGCTCCAAAGGTGTTTTCCATTCTCAGAGGCTTGGCCTTTGCTGCCAGCTCCTGCTTGTAAAACATGTCCTGCATTATCTCTTTGCCTATGAGCACACAATCCTGAACTGGGGCAAGAAAGCCAAGCCTAGGCACTGGTCCAGTGAAAGCAGCTGCCCAGGCAGGAGTAGCCAGGGCTGTCACAGCAAGGGCTCACCAGCCCCAGCAAAGTTCACGTTGGTCCAGGGACTGATGGTAATCAGCCAACTCCCATGCACATCCCTCCCCAGGCATCCTACTGTGGGCACCTGAAATCCTGCCTCCTTCTCCTTTTGGCCTAGGAAAGTGATCCTGTATCACTCATGGGCTGGGAGTTGCCATCATGGAGGTATCCTGGTACTGGTCCTTCATGCAAAATTCAAGTGTAGAATGAGAAAGGAAAGGGAAGAAAGAATTTTCCTGTGTCAGAGACAAGGAGCAAGGCCACTTCCACTACAGGAAGGGAGAGAGCTTGGGTTGCGGTGTCAGGTGCCCCTGGGGGCAGGAGGATGCCTCCTCCTCTTCTCAACTAGTATCTGCTGCCTCCCTGCCAAGGTCAGTGCCACTTACACTGATCTGGCAGCTGCCTGTGCTCCATGAGGTTCCTGTGGTAGGTGGAAAGCCCAGACTCGTGTGTGATCTGCTGCAAGGTCCAGAGCAAAGAGAGACCTTTCTGAGTGGGATACAAGTAAGTGCACCCAGGCAGCTTGCAAAGCCACAGAAATAAAGACAGGAGGGAGTGACAGCCCACAAGGCATCGATCCTTTCCAGCCACTGTGTGCTACCATGCCACTCCTTTCCCTGGCCATTCAGCCCACAGGTCCCTTGATAGCCCAGGGAAAAGCAAGAGCTGCCATGAACTGTTAGGAGCACGTCAGCACAAGCCAATGATTCATGCTGGAGGAATCAGCAATGTGGTTTTATCTGACTTTGAATGTTTCAAGAAACAGTTCTGACGTTTAATCTCACTCAGTAGTTTTCCTTTGCAAACATCATGCTCTATGTTCATTGTTATACAAAAGACATGAGACTCTGCTTCTCCCAAATCAGCACATGCTCACACTCCTACAGCAGTGCTCTTCAAATTCAAGTCCATCCTGGTTTATGAGCACTCAGACTGGCTCCCAGGTGCTTACTGCTCTGGCACTGCAGCATCAAAACCCAAGAGTACAGTGTTTGTCTGACAAAGTCAAGCTCCATGTAGTGGCATCTTTTCATTTACAGAAATTTTCTAGAGTCATCCAGAACCTGCTTAAATGACAGAAATCTTCCTTGCTCCTGTCAAGATGGCCAAGAAACCAGCTTTCTTTCATCTCTCTTATAAATTCAGATGTTCCCAGGAAGGGAAGGAAAAGGAGGGGAGGGGAGGAGAGGGAAGGGGAGAGGAGAGGAGAGAAATAGAAAAAAGGAAAAGGAAAAGAAAAAGAAGAAAGAAAAAGAAAAAAGAAAAAGGAAAAAAGAAAAAAGAAAAAAGAAAAAGAAAAAGAAAAATAAAAAGAAAACGAAAAAAGAAAAAGAAAAAGGAAAAGAAAAAGGAAAAGGAAAGAAAAAGGAAAAGGAAAAGGAAAAGAAAAAAGAAAAGAAAAAGAAAAAGAAAAAGAAAAAAAAGAAAAAGAAAAAGAAAAAAAAAGAAAAAGAAAAAGAAAAAGAAAAATAGAAAGAAAAAGAAAAACAGAAAAAAGAAAAGCGAAAAAAGAAAATACAGAACAGGCCGCCGCCTGTGTCTGCCCCGCCTCGCTCCGCGCGGTCCCGCAGTGTCTCGGCGCGGCCGGCAGGTGGCAGTGTCGCCGCGGAGACGCCGCGCGGAGGTGCAGGCAGCCTCCAACTGCCCTGCGGCGCCGGCAGCTCCCGCCCGCTGCGCGGCTCCCCTCGCCCAGCGTGCTCCACTGAATCACTGCCACTAAAGTCCTCCTGCCGAGCTCATGGAGTTAGAGCTGGCAGTAAGAAACGTGTCATCTCCTCGGCACTGCCTTACTGCCTTGGCGTGACCTGCCGGGCGGGGTTGCCTCGCGGGCACATCGTCCTCCCTCACCTGGACTTCTGCCACCGGGGATCAACACCAGGAGTCCTGAAACCGCCCCATATCCGTTTCCCACCAAGTACATTTCCACTTGTCCTCTTCCCTCTGCGGGATTTTGATATTTTTCCTTTCTTTACATACTTGTTGCTGCTGCAATACAAGACAGCAGCCACTACTGTCATGTAAAACAGAACCCTACTGAGCAGAACCTGCAAAAGTCTGTGGCACCATCTGGAGAGCCCTGGTGGCACTAAAGAAAGCCATTGTATGTCCTACATAAACATGCTTGAACGGCTGAACAAATCCCTCTTCCTTCTCCTCACTTTTCTGTCCTCAGATCTCCACACATGTTACACCCCTGGTATCCTCCTTCACAGCTGCTTGCCAAAAGTCTGGTCCAAAGCCCATTCAAATCAGTCTCATTGGCTGCAGTCAGCTTTGGACTATGGCCTAGATCTCCTTTGCTGGCTCTTGGCTTTATGCCTCTTTCATGCCCTCACTTGGAACAGTCTCTGCCTGCTTGAAGGCTCTCTTTCATCAAATTCTGTTGTTCAGGACACCTCTCTACAGTGGATAAATGATGCCTTCAGAGAGTGTATTGGAATGCAGCAGGGGCAGTCTAAGAAATGGCAGAAGATGGGGAGATTACTAGCAAAGGAGGGGCGTGGGGGGTATATGTCTCCTGGAGTGTCAGCAAGGAAATAAAGAAGACCAACAGTCAAGACATGTTGGGCCTCAAAGGGAAATTTCAGCAAGGCAAGGAATCCACAGCCCAGAGAAGCTGTGGATGCTCCATCCCTGGACAGGGCTTGAAGCAAGCTGGTCTATTGGAAGGTGTCCCTGCCCATGGCAGGGGATTGGAACTGGATGAGCTTTAAGGTCCCTTCCAACACAAACCAGCCTATGATTCTATGAAGCTCTTCAGCAGGACAAGGCAGGAGACAGACGGTGAGGAGGACATTGAACTGGTGCATGCTCTAAGTAAATGAATGTATTACCCCAGTTTCAGACAAGACAGTACTCTGTTGTGGTGGGGTTTTTTTCACAGCAGTCTGCAATACATGGTAAGCCCTATGGTTCTCTTTAAAACTGAGTATAAAAAGCAATGTCAGAAGTGCAGAATTATGGTTATATACAACAATGTTTGGAAAACAGGACTTGCAAAGGATTGGGCTTGTCTGAGCAGCCTTCAGGTTCTTCTCATACATATGAGCTTGAGACCCACCACTGAATGCTGGGGTTCCAGCTTTTCCCTCCTTGAGGATGCCCAAGCAGATACTCCACCAGTGGAGGAAATTCAAGGCTGCACAGTGAACACTCCCCTTTTCCAGTCTCACTTTCCACAAGGAGCTCTAAAGGTACCTGGGGTTTCCACCCACCTCTTACTCCCTCTCGTGGGTTTCATTCCTTAGCAGAAGTCTGGGCTAGAAGCATAGTCGCACAGAGGTGGTGTTAGAGGATGAGAAGTGCTAAGCACTGCCCAAGCTGTTGGGTAAAGTCACCTCCCACAGGTTTTACTCCCCCTCTTCTCTCTTGGTTCCACTAGTCACTCTCCTCTGCCTCCCTTTCTGCATCTTCTTGGCCTCCAGATCCTGCAGGAGCACCCAGCTCCTGCTTTGAGCCAAAGCTACATGCAGGATGAGCTGTTTCTGAACCTAAAGAGATGGCACTTTCTGCAGGATGCTGTTTTGTTGGGTTGGTGAGCTGAGCTGTCTCATCCAGCTGTGTCTGGTACAGAAACAGCAGGCAGAGTGGCAGCACTTCTGATGGGCATGACATGACACAGCACCTTCAGACTAGGATGTGACAACTTTCTGGCTCCTTCCCATCCATCAGTTCTCCCCAGCTCTACCCTTCCCTGACACTTACTCCATCTGCATCATGATTTTCTGCCCCTTGCTTCATTCCGTGTAGTCCTGAAGGAGAGAGGGGACTTGAAAGCAAATTGTGTCTCTTCTTCTTTGCCACTTTCCTGGCTCCAGCCCCAGTTCCTTCCCTGTGCCATGGAAGAAAGTGCTGTCCCTCCATTTGCTCTCTCCCTGTCTGTTTTTTTGCTCTTGCTGCATTGTTCCCTATCTCCCATGACTAGGCACAGAGCCAGGTATGCAAGCATGCTTCACACAAACTTGCAGAAAAAACACCACGTCTCCCTTGGGCTGACTTCACCAAACTGATGCTGGCATGGCCTGCAGGTCTTTGTCTTTTCCTTGGTCCTGACCTTAACCTGTAAAAGCTCTCCCTGTCCTGAACCTCCTGTTCCCTCTTCTCCACAGTGTTTGTAGTTTTGCAACCAGTGAAGAATGAAGCCCTGACCACATCTAGAGATGAAGCACGGACACTAAGATTTTCCAACAAGCTATGCCTGCTCCAAGTCCTCTGTTATCTAGTTGCCAAGACTCCACTGGAAGGGCAGGAGTTTTCACATCTTCCATGAGCAGGACTGGTGTGTGGTTTACCTCACTCCTCAGGGCCACATTGAGAGGTTGGGCTAAAAGCAAGCATAGGAGCAAATGAGACTTTGCTGGAGCAGGACATAAATCTGCTAGCCCAAATGGATTTTTATCTCCCACATCTTTGCAGTTTTCCTGACAATTTCCAGTGCCTGTATCCAAACCAATTGGGATGATTTTTCCCAGGAACTGTGAGCCGGCTCTATGAGATGTTTTTATAAAGACAGTTTTATTTAGAGCCCTGGGCAAGCTGGACTGTGTATACCTGATATGTAATGACCAGGGGACAGCTGGAACAAACCCCACATCTAATACTGAATAAACACCAGTGCAGAAGAACTGCAAGAAACTGAAATCTCTGCTGTATTCCTAACACTTTCCCTTAGTGGGACCAGGAGGAATGCAGAGACAGGTGAGCAAACTCCGTCACATCACACACATCACAAGGGGGAATTAAGCTTCCACAGGAAAGGTGCCAGTTGTAATTAACAGCTAAGTAAAACACACAAAACACCTGGTTTCTGTACCATAGCTTGTTCCTTAGAAGCAGAATGGCATTCCCAGCTAATGAGGTCATTGGCATCATAATCCTGTAGTTGTTGAGGTCTTGGCACTACATCAGTTCCTTTTTCTTCTCCCCCCTCCATTACCACCTCCCTCTGTCTTCCCCCTGTAATTAAACTTCTTCAGCCTCCACTTGCCTCCCTTCTGACTTTATCTTCTGCTTTCAGCACCTGCTTGTCCTTCTGTCTGTCCACTCACTGGTGGTGTTGCTTTCCCTCACTGCTTGGAGTACCACTCCTCTACTTGCCTTCGAGGTGCAAGGCCCACCCTCTCCAGCTTCTTCTTTCTGAGCTCTGAGAAAGCTGCTCTTGCAGTTGTCTCTAGAAAGTCTCTAATAAGCCAGAAGTTGCTTTAAAAGATAATTTTCTTCTTCAAAAAATCTTGTCCTTTGGCTTTTGGGAAGCTGTTATAACGAGAAGGGAAATACAGTGTCTCCTTGCTCACAGGGTAAGAAACCATACTGCAACAGGTAAGACTGGTTGAATGTTAGGAAAAATGCACTCATGGTAGGAATAATGATGCACTGGAACAGAAGATCTGCAGCTTTGTAGGCCTTAGTGAAGAGGAGAGAGCAACATGTCTGGAGTGATCCTGCTTGGGACAGAAGAACAGAGTAGAAACCTCAGTGGTTCCAGTTTTAGTTCTCTTTTTGCTCCTTCAGGGATGCTCATAAGGAATCTCCTTCATTCTCATGTAAGGGTCATGTGGCCCTACATTTTATGGTCCTTTTCTCTGCCTGTACCTCCACCTAGTTTCATGCACATCTCAAAATGCTGTCCTGCCCATCAGATGTACCTCTTTCTATCTGAACTGAAACTGCCTCACTGAGGTCTGTGGGATGAATATAACCAAACCATTAATGGTGTGGCATCATAGTGTGAAGGGTGAAGCTGCAAGAGGGTTTCCAATCACAACTCCAGGAACCAGCTGTGACTTTAACAAGTAGTTTTGCCACATTCGGTACAGGGTAAAGGATTTGATTCCTCCAAAATAGAGGGAGTTTCCCCTTGTCCCCCTTTTTTGGCAATTTTCATTCCTGGGATAAAAATCCAGCTTACAGAGTGGACTGAAAGAAACCAGGCATTGCTATTCTGCTAGCTTATCTTGAACAATGTCACCTCACACAGTCTCACCCTTAGCCAAATACTGACTCACCAACAAGGGGTTAGCAACGGAAAAGGAGGGCATAGCAGATGACAGATCAGCTCTCACTTCTGGGAGCTTGGCAGGGAGTGAGAGACACCTGTTTTGAACCAGAGGGACCTGAGCAGTTGTGCTGAAGGGTAGGTAAAAGCCAAGATGCAAGGGGGCTGCTTTGCTACTGCCTGCTGCAGAGAGGTACAGCTTCCTCTCCAGGAGGGGTTGCACTCAAAACGTGACTCTGGAGCCCTTCGATGCCGCACCCAGCTGAGGCTCCCAGCAGGTAACTGTTTGCTTTTCTCTGGAGAAGGGTTTGGGCCCAGGGAAGTGTATTCAAACAGAGGTCTCTGCACAGTCCAGGACCTGGTATCCCTCCCCTAGCTCCACCTTGGTCTCCCAGCATGGACAATGAGTGCCCTACATGCTCTCACAGCTCCCTTTCCTGGTTCTACCTTCTTACATCAACAAAGTCACTAACCCTGCCTACCTCTGCTCAGTGCTTTGATGTCTGCAAGGAATGTCCAAAGTAGGTGTAGCTAAATATATAACAGCACATATTCTGCTCAAACAGAGTATCAGCATGCTACCAGTCACCCATGGAGATAACTCTTTTCCACTATCCACTATCAAGTCTAGCCCTGCAAGTGGAGGCACAAACCATCATCTGCTTTCTATGCCTGCTAAATGTGTTTTATTCTTGAACCTTGAGAACACTGTGCCAAGGCTTCTTTGAGCAGATGGTTTTCTTCCCCGAGTCAGGGTCAAGGGACATAGAATAGTTAGGGTTGGAAAGGACCTTAAGATCATCTAGTTTCAAACCCCCTGCCATAAGCAGAGACACCTCACACTAAACCATGCCACCCAAGGCTTCGTCCAACCTGGCCTTGAACACTGCCAGGGAGGGAGCATTCACAGCTTCCTTGGGCAACCCATTCCAGTGCCTCACCACCCTAACAGTAAAGAATTCCTCTCTTATATCCAATCTAAATTTCCCCTGTTTAAATTTTAACCCATTACCCCTTGTCCTGTTGCTACAGTCCCTAATGAAGAGTCCCTCCCCAGCATCCCTATAGGCCCCCTTCAGATACTG
>JBCJKH010012983.1:1761-17794 GCA_039877255.1 Loriculus beryllinus | reverse complement strand
ATGCTATGACCCTCAGTTCATTATTAGGAATGTCCTATATGGAATCTATATCAGATACTTATTCAAAATATAGTATGTATGCTGTACTCACATAATATTCTACTTTTAAAACATAGTAGCAAAAGAGTAAAAGTAAATAACTTTGTATTAATACAACTTTTCAGCTGCCATAATTGTCTCTGTCACAGCTCTTTATTCTATTATTTTCTTCGTGTCCTGGGTTCAGCAGTAGCAGTCATTTTCCACCTTCTGAGTATCTGGTGCAGCGCTGTCTTTTCGACTTTCAGCCTGGGAACAGCACTGATGACACCAATGTTTTTAGTTGCTGCTCAGTTGTGTTTACTCTGACCAAGGACTTTCTGAGTCCCATGCTCTGCCAGGGAGGAGGGGAAGCAGGGAGAAAGCAGAGACAGGACACCTGACCCAAACTAGCCAAAGAGGGATTCCATACCACAGCACATCAGGCCCAGGATGTAGAACTGAGGGCAGTTACCCAGAAGTTCTTGTTCACTGCTTGGTCAGGCTGGGTATTGGTTGGTGGGTGGTGAGAGGTTGTATTCTCTTCCCTTGTTATTTCCCTTATCATTATTATAACCGGTGGTAGCAGTAGTGGTATGTGTTATACCTTAGTTACTAAACCACTTTTATCTCAACCTGTGGGAGTCACATTCTTTTGATTCTCCTTCCCATCCCTCCAGGCCTCCCCATCCCTTCAAGAGCTGAAGGTGGGGGGTGGGAGAGAGACTGCATGGTCTGATTTACAGCTGGGTTTAAACAACACCACCAATTCATGCATGCTAGGTATTACTTACAAACTTTCAGCAACAGCAACATCTTAGAAAAGGAACATGACTAGTGCTAGGACATCGGATGTCCTTTAATTCTGCTTCATGCACAAACCCAATAGCCATCTACTTAACACACATATTCCAACTTTACTACAGTCTTTATCTTCACCTTTTTAAGTTCCTGACAGACATTACTTCATCACAGAACATTACTGAAGGTTGTAGGAAGAAATAGAGAGAGATTCTCTCAAATTTTATGCTGTCTGTAAGTAATAAACTTATTACTGCTCTTCTGATATAGCTAGACCACGACAACACTCCTGTTTGGTATTATTTTTGGCTTGGGTCACAGCATTACTTGTATGCTGCCTTTTTTTACATGCTTATTAGGATCATGAACTGAGGAAGAAAATAATTTCCTCAGCGGAAGCCTCCAAAATTGGAGACTGTTCTCAGAGCTAAAACTGCAGCTTTTATGAATCCTTCTTAAATTTAAATCTTATGCTGGGGAATGGAAAACAGAGGGATGAACTTGGCCATCACTTAGTTAAAAAATCAGTTCAAAGATGGAGTTCATCTCCCACCAGATACCCCATTTCATCTGTTCATTTAGGGAAAGCAGGCAAATGACTGCAAGATTTAGCATCCCCTCATGTCTACACTTAACTACTAGAAAGGTAGCAAGAAGGCACCACACTTCAGAGATCACAAAAACTTACATTCTGACATACAATCATTATGCCTGCACAAATGAAAATGTTTTATGGTAGTATTAGTTTTTTTTCCTTTAGCTCCATCCCTCACAGCATACTTCAGTTCTGCTGGAATCACGTACAGATTTCCTGATAGCTTCAGCAGAAGAACAATCAGGCTGGACAGAAGTTGTAATGGGTAAAAAGCTACTGTAACTTGCATAGAGGAAAGTATGATAGTAGTAGCGATCAATAGCTTCCATCCTGGAAGATGGAGCACTCTAGAAGTCTTCAGAGATTGTCTCTCTGATTCTATGGTCTTTTCCTTTGTTTTATTCAGTATCTTTCAGACATAGCCTTCTATGTGTTCAAATCTAAGTGGCAGCATCTTTACAAAAATTACATTGCCATTTTAATATTAAAACTACCTTTCTAGCTTTCTACAAAAGAAAATCTTTCATACTTATTATGGAAAATGAAGGTAAAATAGAACATGTGTAAGTTCTACGCCAAAGAATACAAATCTTATTTGGACTTCGTAAGTTTAGGAAGTGGTTCAAGAACAGCCTATCTGAGTAAAAATGTGACCTTTGCAACATTGCTAAAGCCAGCAAGAATAGTTCTTGGGAGGAACCTTATCATTTTGTTAGATTTATACCTACTGCATTTTGGGTTTTTAAATAATAAAATGATTCTGTGGGTATTACAATTGTATTAAAATTATTTTCTTGTGCTTTATTTAGATTAATTTATAAATCTTTCATTTCCTGACTATCAACGTGACAGGAAAGCATGACAGGAGGTACTACCTGTGCTACTAGTAACTTACACTAGTTGACAGAGAATATGGAATACAAGAAAGAATACAGAAGCTACCCTTCTCTGTGTTTAACATGCTATGATTCAGAATTATAAATTGCTATATTGACACAATTTGTCCCAAGGATTATGAATCTTTGACTGTAGAACTAGTGGCTGCTACACTACTACAAGTATTGCCAAATCCCAAATATCTCAGGTATTTTCTACAGTACAATGGATTACATTTTTATTGCAGAGTTGAAATGGGTCAAGGAGATTCTGATGGTAAAGGCATAATCACTTATTTTCAGGAGTGCAGGACTGTTCCTTTTGTGCATCAGAGGAGACAGGCACTGAGAGAATACAAAAACTAAAACAGCACTGGGACCAAAAGGCAATGTTTGTTATGTGGTTCAGGCCAGCTTTCAACAAGCTCTTGCTTTCCCCTTCCCAAACAGGGCAACACAACCTCTGTTGATGCTGACAACGAAGAATTTAGTCCAAGCTCTTTCATTGTTTTTATGAAATAAAGGGCTTTGTCACCTTTGGAGGACTGTAGAGACTAAGGAACACTGACTTTGCTGAGTCCTCATTGCTTCTTCTCCCATGTCACTGGCAAGAACGTAATACAATAAAGACTAATGTGGATAGAAAGAAGTTAAGACAAACCTGGACTCACCTACCATGGACTTGCCACGATCAGATAAGTACAAGCCCAGAAGACACTAGTGATTACTGTCTCAAAGCTGATGCCAGTCATCAGGCACTAACTAACCAGACAGCTGGAGCACCTCTCCTATGAAGACAGGTTGAGAAAGTTGGGCTTGTTCAGCCTGGAGAAGAGAAGCCTCAGGGGTGACCTCACAGAAGCCTTCTGGTACCTAAAGGGGACCTACGAGAAATCTGGAGAGGGGCTTTTTACAGAGCAGACAGTGACAGGACAAGGGAGAATGGCTTTAAATTGACAGAGAGGAGATTTAGATTAGATAGTAGTTAGAAGTTCTGGCACAGGTTGCCCAGAAAAGTACTGGATGTCCCATCCCTTGAAATGCTCAAGGCCAGGTTGGATGGGGCTTTGAGCAGCCTGGTCTATTGGAAGGTGTCCCTGTCCATGGCAGGAGGGGTGGAAACAGATGAGCTGAGAACTTCAGCTGTTTCAGCCATATAGCAATTACCCTTTCTTTGTTAGCTGTGAAATAAATAACTAAACCAAGAAATCTATATCCATCTCAACCAGCTAATAACAAGAAAACATACAGCTATGTTTGGAAGCTCATTAGCAAAAAGCAGACATACAGACATTCCCTTACACAAAACCTCTTTCACTAGCATCAGATACAGAATACTTTCTACATTTGTCACCTTTCAGGTCTGAGTTTCCAGCACACTCCTTGTTATATGCAATTAGCCCCATGCCAAGGTTTGGTACATTTTGTAATAAATCCCTGACCACATTTGCTTCAGGCTTGGCAGCTCTGGAAAGGCTCTATTCATGGGGGTAGCAGCAAGCCACAGGACACACCACACCACTCACTTGCAGAATTCCAGCGCACTACAGATTTCAACAAGCCATCCCCTCCCTCCTCCTCTCAAACAGCCTGACATATGACTGTGATTAAGTAGGATATGAAAAAGCTCCAATCAATTTTTCTCTTTTTCATCCCTCACATCCCTCTTTCCACCTCTTTTACCTTCAGACAACCCCCCTCAACCCCCAGAAAACCCTCCCTTCTCAAACAGCACTGCATGTTAGGTAGGAATTCTTGTTTTTGGTTCTTTTTTTTTTTTTTTTTTTTTTGCCAGTATTTAAAACACTAACCATCTGTTACTTGCAGGAAGGCTGTCTTTCCTTCTCAGATTTCTTCAGCTTTGGAGCACGACCCTCACAGCACAGCATAAGGATAGCTCTAGGCTGGGAAAGCTCTCCGTGAGGCACCTGAGAACAGCAGCAAAGGCAACCATTGGCCATGGGGCCATCTCTTCACAGGCAAGGCAAACAGGGAAAAACCTCATGTGTTTCCAGCATTCAGACAGCTAAAACAACAAAAAGGGAGCTGGGAGAGCAACCATGAAAACATGCAAGCCACAGAGAGTATGAGTGGGAAGAGAGTTATCTCCATAGCATGCATAATGGATTTCTCTTCACACTCTGTGGGTCATGCTTGCTGGCAACACTGGGATAATCCCCATTTTTGGCATCCAAAAATCCATTCAGAAGAAAGCGGAGCCCTGGGTAAAGAGGCTTCATAATGCTTAGTAGCAATACTGCAACTAGGCCTCAAATGTGCTTTTCTTTGAATGAAGAAAAGGTGAAATACCTCCAATAACTCAGTATTATCATATCTTTCATAGAAGAGAACCCCAGCTGTTACACTAGTACATAGCTCAACTTGGGTTACTCCTATGAAACCTTCCAGGAGTGCCAAAGCACTTCTGCAAGTGCTTCAATCCTTCTTTCAGTTTCATGCACACACTCACCAAGCTTTGTCTTTTCTCTTTTGCCCTTCTGCTTAAGGAATTGCCACAGAAATAACTGGGACACTGCTAAGCTGTAACACCTCCACTGTCCTTCCTTGTAATGCAAAAGATGGACAAAACGACATTTAGAGGGTGTAAGCTAAGCTCCAAAGTAGAGCTGTAGCTCGAGGCTACAGTCAACAATCAAGAGACAGCATGCAGAAGGTCATGTTGCGTTAACAGGCCAGGTTTTCTGCAGGTCTGATCTTTCCTGGAGTCCATCCTTTTAGGATCTATCCTTCCCACAGAACCTCCGCTCTGCCAGAAGGGTGTTCACACCAAAGCCTGCATTCAAATTACAATACACCCTTTCAACATGATAAAGCATAAATTTATGCCGCAGCTGACTACAGCCAAAGGCAAAACCTAATGAGAAACTAAAAGAGAAATTAAACCAGGAGTATATCTAATTACTATCTTTGCCTTGTTAATCTACCATTTACCTTGCCAAAACACTAACCTAAATATGCATCCTAATTTTATGTCATCACTGCTTGCCTGGAGCCACTGAAAACCAGAACTCATTTTCTTCTTTCTCAATCCATCTTTTACTGAATTCAAGACTTATGAAACAGTAGAACAGCTGCCTATGGCAAGGTGAAGTCAGACAACACTCCTCATCAAACCACAACAGCTACAGAATGTATTTAATTCATCTGAAGACAAGTCAAACCTGCTCGATTCTTTTAAAGCTATGTAGCTTGTGCCTAATCTCCTTTCAAAAAGCCGAGTTCATCTTCTACTAAAGTAGTGCCTGTTCATGCAGCCTAGCTCAGTTTCCTACAGTGACACAGTTTCATTCACAACTGACTTTCAGAGAACTCGATTATGCAGCATCACATCATGTTTCCAAGGCTGCTGTTTACCTGAACACAATGCACCGTGGTAGCAGGATCAAAAGCTGTAAAAGCTGAAAGATTATTTAATAAAACAACAATGCTAAATTTACATGTTGCCTTGAAAGATCTTTCAGGTGTTCTTACACAGCTCTCTCCCAACCACTCCATGACTGTGTACACATAGTCCCAGGACAGAACAGCACTTAAGCATACCCAGAAGCCCTTTGCAAGTACAGAGGTGGGTATATGAAGTTCTACCACGTTACTAAAGATATCCAGCACACACAGGCTGTTCCTTTGTTAATAAGAGTGAGAAAAACTGGAATTGGAGTTTCTGCAGCCTGCTTTTATGACCAGCCATTAGTCTTGCTTTTAAATTTACCAAACCTTTCAGAAATAGCAGAGAAGCGTAGATATTATACATGAGTATGAACGGTACCAGCCCTACTCAGAGGCAAAAAAGCTTGACATTCCCTGAAAGTCCAATCCATCTGCTTTTACAAATACATACACTTAACTTTAATCTAAGCATTATTTGCAAAAATACATACAGACATAAAAGAGCATAATAAATTAATAGCTCACAAGAGGCAACAATGACTAATGACAGATCTTACTCTCCTTCCCAAAGCACTGGCCCAAGGGAACACAGCAGATAAAATTACCTAAGTTGACTTGCTGTGTTTCTGTTAAATCAAAACTTTGGTGTATCCTGAACCGTCTGTGTGATGTTTCCCAGCTGGAAGACATAAGCTTTCCTAAACAATTCAGGATTTTAACGTGACCTTACAGCCGTCATCTTCTCTCATACAGCCAAAGGATATGCTTGTTAGTTTATATATGGGGTATCTTATCCATCAAATTCTCCTGCCTGAGCGCCAGTATTGCCTACTTGGGGCAGCACTGTCAACAGAGCTTGCAAAAACCGCCCCAGAAATCCGAGTCCTGGCCATGGACAGCAAGTCAGTAAAACTAAAAAGCAGTTGTGCAAAACCTTGCATGGGTAATTACTTCATGAGAAAACTGTCCAACCCAGACAAATACGTTCTATAAATTGTTTTAAAGCCACACTCTTGTCCCGTATTTCTTCTCTTCGATGAAAGTTGTCACCAGTGGTTATTTGGTGCTGCCAAATTTCGACACATAAATGATGGCTGTTACCGGAGTCAGAGCTGTGAGTTCAGAGGCAAAACAAGACAATACTTTGAAATTCTTGACACTGCTGCAACTGCATATAAAAGTCAATTCAAGACCTTATTTTCAGGATATTCGCTGATGTAAACAGTGGATAGCACGTTATAAAAGTGGGAAGTGAAAATGCCATTTCTTCTCTAACCCAGATAAAACCAATTGGCATTCACTAGAGCTCTTCACCTCCCACATCTTGTGTTGCAGGGATCACTTACTGAAATCTGCATAGGCTTTTCTATTCACTTTATCTTGGACTGTAATGTAATTATACATAGACAAACAGCATGCGTGCATCTGCACCTGTGATTGAAACATAACAATTATTTTGTCTTCGCACAATTCTCTCTTTTACCTTCCTAAATTACCTTTCTCAACACATTTCCCAGGTGATCTTAGAGCTGAACAGTTTATTTTCATGATCCTGCCTTTCCCTTCAACAAACTTATCAACCCCATGTCTACTAAAAACCCACATGTCGACCAAACTTTGAAAACATTAACAAATATCTAGAATGCAATTAAACCAAACACCACAACTTTTAACCCTTTGTTAGTAAGATTTCCTCATGTGAAATATTACCACACCATCATTTGCTCCGATGGTGCAATTCCACAAACATTTACTCCAATAAGGCCAGTACTCCCTGTCCAGTAACAGATTTTATGACATTTCTGTCATTCACCATGCTCAGCTGTATGTTTCAGTCAGGTTCACCAGGGCACCAGTTATGCTGATAAAACAGAGAAGGATCCTGTCTGATAGATTCCCACTTAAAAAATATCATTATTCTATCTTATAGTATGACTCCAATTTATAAAAAATGGTATGTCATGTCAAAGAAGAGCACAAGTTTTGGGAGGAAAGGCTGGGCGAAAGGAGAGGTGAAAGCAGCCTGTTGTGGAAAATCCTCTTTGCAACAAGAGGGAAAAGAAATCTCCTCAAATTGTACCTGACAACTAGTAGCTTTCAGATAACAGTCAAATTTACTTCAATACAGCTCAAATATTTAGGAATATTAAATTATTAATATAGTAATATATGAATATTTAGCGTGTACTAATAATAATGGTGAGCTGTGGTTCACCGAGATGGTAACTTCGGTTTCTGGGTGCTCAGTATCTAAAAAGGCAATGAAAGCTCATGACAAAAAAAAAAAAAAAAGCTGAACTGGTACCAAACCATTCTGCTGATACAAATACATTTTAAAAATTTTCCTGAAAGTAATTTTATCTTGGTAGATTTTATGCCAGATCAGGTATCCTGCTTCTTCCTGCAGCTGGTACAAGGCAGCTATAAATACCTCAGTGTGCGCTCCTGCCAGGCTGACACAAATGTGAGCAAGTTCTCATATCTGACCTGGTTCAAATCCATATGGCTGGGGCATACTGCAGCACACAGATACAGTGACAAATAACCCTGTGAGGCTGTGATCATCAGTACCAGGCACTGCTGAACTCACCAAAACACCCAGGGCTCAGGCATCAATATCTGGGATCAACACCATGACTTCCATAATATATTACAATAGGATTTTCAGCTGTAATATTGATTTGGTCTTATTCAAGCATATACAGTTGAATAAAAAGATGTTTCCAATAATTACTGAAAATTCTTTTAAAAAATCTTATCACATACAATCAAAATCTTTTCGCAAATTTTGAAGTCTCAGATCAGATGGGACGCTTCCAATTTACTTCAGTGGGGTATGGATTGTGCCTTTGATCTTCTACCTAGAGCTGAATCAGCTCCAGCTTAGACTTGACAAAATCCTGCCAACTTTACACTGTCACCTCATAACAAACTGCGCTTTTTAACTTAAACTATCTAAGCTGGAGCTTTTGATGAGTGCTTGCAATTACATTTTCATTTCCCTTCGTCAACTATGCACACAAGTGCTGTAAATCTCTATCATTTTAAATGAGGTCTTCATGGTAATTCTGGCAGCCAAACAGGAGCATGCATCATGTTTAAAGTACTGTAGGATCTTTTTTTTCTTCTTCCCGCCCCCTCTTTTAATCTTTTGGACTCAGATCAGTCTCAAACAAATTCATTGCTCACCTATCTCAGATGACATTTTAATTGTAGCTTTTAACTACACGTAGGCTAATGGAGGAAAACCGAGGAGAAAGTTCTTCAAGTATGCATTCAGATGGAGAGGCTTTACTGAGAATTTATTTTGTACTGCTTAACTTGATATTAATGGGATACCTGTAAATATTGTTAAATGCAATTGGGAAAAAGGGCCTTTAAAATAAACTTTATGGACTGCAGAAGGTTTTTGTCTGAAGCTTTACTTGTAGTGTACAAGTATTTAAAATCCAAATGTGATTTCATAATTCATGGTGTTACGGAAACAACTTCCAAAATCTCCGCATCTGCTACCTCTATTGTTTAAAAGTATTTTTATTCTCTCAAGCATTTCTGCAGTGTGTATGTGTGTGTATATATATATATTCCCAGAACTAGAAATTCTCACAGGAATACCCGGTGACTTTATTCATGTATTTTGCTTTGAGCCATCAACAAATTTATTCCTCCCCAGTCACTACAGTGACTCTCATAAAAGATGTTCTTAAGGTGGTCTTTATATGCAAAGCCTCATTGGCAATATTTACATCTGTGAAAACACTTTAAGAGCATGGAAGGATGGACATGCAAAAAGGGAAGTGGAATTCCAACACTCCACAGGTATATGAAACAAAAAAGGAATGTCTGCTTACCACCCTGAGGCTCTCTCCTTATGGAACCATATTCGCTAAGGTACTTTCCTTTTCCCTTGTAGCTCTAGTGTTTAGTGCAATTATTCATGTGTCTATAAATACTAGAGATACATGTGGAATAACAGCATTCATAGGCTTCACGTGTTTGTTAGTGTTTTAGATATGTATGCTTTAAGAAAATTTAAATCAACTGCAAAAACGCTGAGGCTAAAACCAGTTTCTTTCAGCTTTGACAAAATAAGTGACACTTTCTTTTGTTACAGCTTTGCAATATTCATTGCACTTAGTTTTATCTTGTTATGAATGATATTCATAAACATAACTAGCTAAATGCAGCTGGGAAACTACTGAAGTAAAAAAAAGTAAGAATCATCTATTACATCTGCTTTTCATAACAATGAGCTACAAAGACTATATTGGACATCCATCCCAATTTATCTGAGCCAATATTCCGAAAAAGGAAGCCCCATTAAACCTCAAAAACTGCAAGGTATCTTAGAGGCATAAGAAAGGAAATCAAAATGAAATAGGAAAACACATGCTGCAGATAATGTACAGAAAATTAAATATGTAAACAAAATATTTGACCATTAAAACCTACAGGAAGCAAGTACATAAGTACTCAAGTTTGACAACTATTTAGGATGAAATACCAATTAGAAAATGAAGACATTTGAGGATGTTACTGTCCCATTATCAAGAACATTCTTAGCTAGAAAAGATGAAATAGCGCATCTACATTAAAAACTTGACAGAAGACCTACGTGTCATGCATACTGCAACAAAAACAGAAAAGCAGAACTCTTTAATAACTGAAAATGCAAAAATATATTTCTAACATACAGCCATATAAACTAACAGGAAAAGCATGCAGTAATGTCATAGAGGAGAACTCTACCACTGGTGCTCAGCCACCCACTCCCACCAATGAATCCCTTTCTGCTGACTTTGGTGAGACATTGAGGAGGATATACCACATGTAAGCCCTTTAAGCCCTGATGCATAAAGTTTTCCAACTTTGGAGGCAATTTTGAAACCTGCACTCAACAAATTAAAACACACATTTTCTGATGGGAAATGTAAATATAAAGGCATACCTTTAGAGCAGGGAGCAATGAGAGAAATGACTTGTGACTTTGACCAAAGAAAAAGGCTTGGAATTACAGTTTTAGACTGTGCTGGGAACCTGATGACCAGTATTAAATCACTGCAGATCAGTACAAAGTTCAAGCAGAAATCTGACCTGAATACTAATAATAATTCCCTTCCTCATGCCACTAAGATCTTTCCTCATCAGGGCTGTATTTCTCCATTCAAGTTAACACTCCGATTTTCACTGAAGCTATGAATCTGGTATATTTCACAAAACCAATGCCCATAAGATGTTAAAAGGTTTATCTACAATTCAGTGAAAAGCTCTTAAAAATATCTTAAATACACTTTAAGACATTCCATAAAGCCTAAAAACTCCTTAAATCACTGTGAATTCTCCAGACTGGAAGACTAAAATATATTTTTCTAACTTAGAAAACAATTGATTCACTCACAAAATACTCATATCTACTGTACACCAGAAATTTCACAGAAATTGCCAGAAAGGTCTAGTATCTAAAAGGACCGTTTGTTACAAGTCTTTGAAGTTCTCATCATCTTGACTTCCTAACCAGACTATCCGACTTTGAGTAGGACTTCGAATTTTAAAAGCCTATATGAAGTTATAGTCCTATTACCTTTATAAAAAAATTGGTGCTGGATTTTTGTAGACCTTTTGATAATCCAGAAGTAGAGATTTACATATTAACTCCAGCAGCATTAGGCTTCAGATGTAGCTAAATAACTTATTCCAGAAGCAGGATGCTTGAACCTAAAACATGACACACTGCCTGACTAAGGATTATTGATTTAATCCTATAAACTTACATGGGAAATGTAAAAAGTCTGGTTGCTACCTAGCTGTATTTAAAATCTTACAAAGAGTGCACAAAAAGCTTTATATCTGCACTTTGTACTTGTAAATCAGACATTATAAACAGAACAACTGGTACAACAACCACACAGAAACCACAAGTCTCCTTTCTCCCCCCTCCAAAGTTGGTACTTGTCTCAAAAAACAAAGTACTGCTTACAGAAAGGCAAATATACATTGATTTAAACACCACCTTAAAGAAGAGAAGTAGGCTGCAACTCACCTCTGACAGCACATTACAGCCACGCTGGAGTTGTTTATTTAATCTTTCTCAGTAAAAGAAGCAAAGAGTAACCAGCCAATAAAGCTCACTGCTCTCACTGCTCTCAGCACAATGTTTTTGAGAGCTGTAAGTTGTACTGTTATTACCCATACTGTTTTTCAAGAAATTGGAACATCATATCATACATTATATAAGACTCAAAAGTTGTGGGGCACTTACCTTCTGTCATTGTCAAATATTTATTTCCTCTCGGGTCATGCCAAAATAACCATCAGAGAACTGGCAAGTCGCGACATACGTGAACTTGCTCACTAACTGCTGAGAACCTCACCATTTCTAACCACCTCTTTATGGATTTCTATACAGGTTAATATTACAACCTTGACTTTAACATATTTGTATATGGTGCCCTTCCCACACAGCATCTCAGGATCAGTCTCTCCTCCAGCAGCATCTTACATGATTTGTTCTCCATTCCTCAAGTCTGAACAACTGAGTTTTTTCCTGGAATTTCAACTAAATTAATGACTAACACCAGCACCACCAAAACAACCTTCCCACCTTCCGGTTCCTTCATATTACTCTTAAGGACAGTCATAAAGCCACAAAGGAGACAGAACACTCAATGGCTTTTAAACAAATACTTCCACATTTAAAACACGTGTGTGTTTGCAAAAGCTCTAAGCCGCTATTGCTCAAACCACTTGTGGTTTCTCAGCACTTCTTTTTTGAATGATTGTGTCTTTATAAAATAAACATGTTTGAGACTAAATTACTTCTGTGTCTGTTGGGAATAATTACAAAATTAGCGTGTTCTAATTTACACTTGTGGGTTTTAAAAACATAACCAAATACCATGCGAGTCTCCTGGTGAAACCAAAGCTTGGCATGTCAAATATAGTTTAGATCACTGCACATGAACTTTGATTTTCTCAGTGGAGCAGTCTGATCTCTACAGCAGTCTTAGTCTGCTGGTTTTGTCTCCTAATTCTCCAAATAAGTACTCCCATTTGTAGGTCTCCAGAGACATTCTTATTCATTCAACATGCCAAGAGGTTGGGCAATATATTATACAAATAATTCAACTCCAGACACAGAGCTGTGATTATCAAAATGTGGTATCTGCATGCATACCTTCAGTAGTTTGCAATATGTTGTTCAGCCATAACACATATAGGAATTTTGGTTGCTGAATATCTCAGCATCTCAAATATGATGGAGGGATGTGCTACAGTTCCAACTATATTACCTAGGAATGCATTTAAGGCCTACCTAGCACTATTCCAGAGAGCAACACAATTTATTTTAACTGTGTCCTTCAGTCCCACTGATTTCAGGGATCTAAGTGATGGTTTTCCAGGAAAAGAAATTATCACATTATCACAAAACTTCTATTGTATTAGGCTGGAACAGGACACTACATTTTTGTGCATTACGTAGTCATGAGTGCACATAATAGTTTCCAGGGAATTGCAGTGATGAGTTATTTCCAAAGTGTTTTCTGCTATTCTATTAGATGACATTGGTTGATGTAGTCAATATTTTAATACTAATAGGCCAGAATTAGTTAAAATAACCTCAGCCACCAACAGGCAACTCTGGCAGATTAAAATCTTACTTAGCATCTTCCTCTTTTGCTCTGGACTTGGCACCCAACACCTTTTCAGCAGTGGACTTGCAACTCCATGTATCCGCAAGATCATAGAAATCATAAAATCATAGACTAGTATGGTTTGGAAAGGACCTTCAACGGTCATCTATTCCAATTCCCCTGCAATGAACAATGACACCTTCATCTAGATGTGCATTTATAATGAAAATTATTAATTTCATATGATGACATAGGTTTCTTTCCACTCTAAGGGCCCAGAACAACTTCTGTTAGGCATCCTACAGCTTGTCCTTTTATCCAGGGCCATGGGAGATGCAAACTGTGCTTTCTGTACAAAGATTAGGTGGGTTTAGGTTCTGTGTTTACATCCTGCTTTTGATCCTTCAAGGCTGCACAGGTTACATTACCCTGCCCTTGCCACCACAACTTATTTCACCTTATTTTCATCTTTTCATAAATGCCTGAAAAAGTTAATTTTTTCTTGTAATCAACAAAGCTAATAACTTTAGCAAGCAGCTTCTCCGTGGTTTCAGACTTGTTCCACATTTTTCCAGCACTGAAAATTCTCCTTCCTCTTATTTCTTTTTAATAGGTTTTTGTTTGGTTAGGGTTTTTTTTACCACTTCTGCCTCTTCTCCCCCTCCAATATGAATATGTATCTCAATAGAATCTCATTCCCCACCTGCCTCAAACTTCAGTCCTGTAAGGTCTAGTAATAAATCATACCATCCACCACTTTGCTCTCCTTTCCTCCCTTACTGTCTCAGAGATAGACTGGCTTGTTCCAGCCTGACTTCCCAAATCCCACACCTCACCTGTCGGCATGGGATTATACCACCCAACTGCCTACAAGCTTCTTGTACTCCCTCACTGACTCCTGTTGCTGCCTGCTCACTAGATCAGATTAAACATTCTGTCTTCATATGAGTACAGGTGATGAGACACAATTTGCGGATGAATAGAAAGGGAAAACCATAGATTTTGTCTTCCTGGGCCATCTCCTGCCTTCCACAATACTTCTGGCATCCCTAGTCAGGGTATCTCGGTACTTATTATGCATACACATATACATGTGAATATATATATATATATATGCATATATATGAAAATATGTATATTCTATACACAGAATATTTATAGATGCATGTACGTATATAGAACATATGTATATATGTATAGTCGATATGCATACAGAACATAAGACACACCGCACACACACATTTAAGCGACTGTGCAGGGTGCAAAGCACCACAGCCTACACTGCCACTTTTAACATCCTCCATTGCCGTACTTTTCCAGTGCATTCTTGTGAGTAGATTAATTCTCTAACCCAATACAAAAGTCAAGAGTAAACATTGTATTTAAAAGCCTGAACTACACATGGGGTATTTTATCAGTGTGGTTTTCCCAGTGTACTTGACTTTTCCTTCTGGCTATTCTAAATAATGAGTAACTTGTACCACTCAATTCAGCAATATCCACTCCTCCCCCAGTCTCCCTCTTCTGTGCTAATAGCCTTTTAGACACAAAGGAAAATCAGCTACAATGTGAGGAAGAGGTGTTTTTTAACCAGTTACACATTGCCCAGCATTTATATTTTATAGTACTCACCTTTCCAAACAGAAAATAACTTACTAGTAACCTAAAATGGACTATTTTGTTAGAAATACAAAAGCAGAAAGGTAGCAAGATATTCCCTTGCATAATTTCCTACACAAATCAGCCTTGCTCTGTTGATATTTATCCTACATTATAACAAGCAACTACGTCATACATAGATAAGCTAAAAATTGTAAGAAGAGTTATTGAAGGGTAGTTCCCAGTTCCAAAACACTGTATACTCCACCAACTCGGGAATTCTCTGTCAGCTACATACAGTACTATAAGCTTAAATGCCACTGAGTTCTCCTCCTTTGATGAAAGAACCACAGTAAATCTTTCCAACTGCAGTTGCTGCCTGTTTCAGAGGCCTGGTTTTATACTTTGATCATTAGATTAAAATCAATTAGTGGAAATATCCAAAATAAACAAGGCAAGACAATGTCCAATTTCCTGGACAGTTAACCTCCCCCAGCAAACCAAACATTTCAGCAGTCTGAAAGCTCTATTCATATTTAAGGAAAACAACAACTCTGTTCCTTGCTTCATTTGTGATATAATGCTTATTCCTGCATTTTGTTTCCAAAAACATCGCAAAGCAGGTCAAGATCCTTTAAGGCAAATATTATTACTGGGGACAGCATTTGCTTTCTGACATAGCTCTCTGTTCCAGGAGAAGACTGAGCAGAATACACGTGCTTCTGTCATAAACCAGACAAATATGAAGAGTGTTTCTGCCCCAAGGGGTTCGTGATCTTAAAAAAAAGGGTCAGGGAAGAAAGAATTGAGACACACATGGGGAGGACTGTTGGGTTTGGACTTGAACTATGTTGTGATGAAAAATATTACACCGTTCGTCATAACTGGGAAAAAAAGATGAAGGAAAGCTGAAGGACAATTTCTGGCCTTCCTCTCCCAAGGACCTAAGTTTTCCCAGCCTATGACATTAACTCGTGTTTGCCTGCAGCCCAGAAAGCCAACCATATCCTGGGCTGCATCAAAAGGAGAGTGACCAGCAGGTCGAAGGAGGTGATCCTGCCCCTCTACTCTGCTCTCGTGAGACCTCACCTGGAGTATTGTGTGCA
>JBCJKH010012981.1:0-31770 GCA_039877255.1 Loriculus beryllinus | reverse complement strand
CTTCCTTCCTTCCTTCCTTCCTTCCTTCCTTCCTTCCTTCCTTCCGTCCTTCCTTCCTTCCTTCCTTCCTTCCTTCCCTCCTTCCCTCCTTCCTTCCCTCCTTCTTTCCCTCCTTTTCTTTCCTTTGTCCTTTTCTATTTTCTTTTCTTTCCCTCCCTCTTTCTTTTTTTCTTTTCAAGACATTGTGTTCCAGATGCCACTGAGCCTTTGCCTTCAGCGTTTCCCAGTGAGTCCGCAGCAGCCTCTGTTAGCTCCTCACATCCCTTGCCCTCTCACCCTGCCCGTTGACAGCCGCGACTTCTTGGAGTCCTCGTGGTTGTGATGAGGCTTGCCGACTTTGCCCATCTGCCGCTGCTGCTCGTTCACCTTCTCTCTCATAACTGCCAGCTCCTTCATGCCCGTCTTCATGGGCTTCCTCCCACCAGCTCCACTCAGGATCCCTGTGGTGCCATCCACATGGTTCTCAGCAAGGATGCTCTCAGTCCGGTCATCGCCATTATCTGCAGTAGACAAGGCACACAAGGAAAGGGTCAAGCTCAGCCAGGCATTTTCTCACATGTTCCTCCCATCCTGGATCACTTTCAAGTGTGGCTCATTACCAAGCCATAAAATTTTTTGCATGCAAAAATTTTAAATTGCATTACCCCTTTCATCTGGAAGGTGAGAATAGATCCTTTCATTCTGGAGTTATTACCACACTAAAAGACAGTTTAGAGAACAGGGGAAATCGCTGCTGGAGAAGTTCTTTCTAGTTTTTCTTTGACCTTGTAAATTACTTCCCGGAGAATGTAATTTTCCCATCACAAGTCCAGTTGGGCTGAGGATGCCAAGTGTACTTCGGCTCCAAAACTTAAAACCACAGTGATTAGTAACAATACCTTGAGTCCATCTATCATCCCCCAGAGTATCTCCAGGAATACTTACTCAATATTAATGTGCTAAAATAAATTCTTAATCCTGCCTTCAAAAATACCTTTTCCTCTGTTTTATGGCCACCCCAATTTCCCTCAGAGATCTTGCCATTTCAGTGATCATCCTTGCAGTATCGTCTTTCACATCGTTTGTCATACAGCGCATTACTCATTTAGCTTCTACCTACTTCTGCATTTGGCCACTTCTGCTGACCGTGTAATTGCTCCACATGGCCTGGGCCTAACTCTGCCACAGCTGCAAGCTACAAGACCCCCAGCTAATTCAGCCATTTCAAAGTCAGTTAACAGAAACCTGAGGATAAAATATTGGACTTTTTTTAACCTCCCCTACTCTCTGCTTTGTGCCTCTTTCCACTTCACTGGCTCTGTTTCTGAGAGCGATCCCTGCCAAAGTAGGCTACAGCGGTCATGATGATGCTGCAGACATTGGTCCCTCTTGCCTTTGCGGTGGCATTGAGGACAGATCTCAATTCCTCAAGGCTTGCTCAAGGGAGCCCAGAAGACGACAGCTAACCCCTCCTTAGTCCCCAGTCTTATGCGGCTGAACAAGCACATCTAACACTGTAGCTGGATCTAACATTAAGCTGGCTCTGATTTAAGCAGGTGCTTGGAACAAGACCTCTAGAGGTCCTTTCCAGCCCAAATTAGGATTCAACCCCTACACATCACCTTTCACCACAGTAACCCAGGCTTAGTACATCTCTGCATATATCTCTGTATATAGGAGCTCTTCAGCAGCTCCACAGGGCCCACATCAGTGACAGACCAGGCCATTCTCGTCCTACAGTGGTGACAAATACGAAGTGTCTTTTAGCATATACCAAGAAGGAACTGTAACACTTAGCCTTTCAATATCAGCATTCTCTCCAGCATCTCCAGTTTCAGCTTTCCATCGCTCCAGAACTCAGGCACTTATATAGCAATAAAGAGATCACGTCAAACTGTGCACAACAGAGGGCAAGCAATATTTTCGCTCATATCACAACGCCTAATTTACATCTCTTGTCTGCTTCTTGGAAGCCCAAGCACACAGAACATTTACAGGTTTTTAACATTCCCTTTTTTCAGAAGCTGCTTTGTGAAGTTTTGTCAGGGCACAGCTCTACTCTCATGACAGAGAGTGAAAAATCATAATAACAAGTGTTTGATTTCTGCCACAGCTTTCCAAGCTCTTTTCAGGTGTTACAACCCCAGGCTTACAGAAGAGAAACTGCAAGAAGAGTTTTTTCTGAACTCACTGTGCAAATGCTGCCTGCAAACCAATGGCTAGAGAATGGCTGGATCAAAGAGCCACCCCAGCCCAGCGTGCCATCCACAAGAGACCAGCAGCAGCTGCTAAGGGAAACCCATCAGAAGGACCAGTGTGCTGTGGATCAGCAGTAAAAGCACTTTCATGGCTGCAGACTTTATCTGACCCACAGGACTTTAAAAGCTACCAACAAACCTGTCCCTCAATGGATTTGTCCAATACCCTTTTGAACTTCCTCACCATCTTGGCCTCAGATCTCCTAATACCCGATCGTCCCACTTCCCAGAAATACTAAATGTGTTTGGTCTGCAGGTTTTTTAGCTGCTTAGGTAGCAACTGAAAAAGTAAACATGGGGCAAAACCAATCTGGCAAAGTCCATGAATTTCCTCAATACTGGTTCCAGATGAGAACTGGGACCAGGTCTGATAGCCAGATGGGCGAGCTCAAAGTCTGGGCTGATGCCTGGCGATTGCCATCTGGCCGTCATCCTATGAGCTGGACAAGGAATATTTTGAGCAGGAATCTTCTGTTTATACACCAGTCTCCCTGTTAATTAGAAACACATAGCGAGAAGAGTGAAGGCCATGACGCCGCCCGTCAGACAGGATCAAATGAAAAAGCACCATGCAAGAGACGGGCAAGGCTGGCCAGGCTCCGATTCTCAGTGAACTGTTTAGGAGGGTTTTAGCCTAATATCTTTTGTGCTTCTCTCCTCAGTGTCCCACCAAGCTGTCAACAACAGCAGAACAAGAAGAGCAGCAGCAGGGCAGCATCTCAGACACGTTGCAGTCCTCTGCTTCATTCAGAAAACCAATGGTACAACCAGACAGAAAAGCAGCAAACTGGAAGCAGTGCCTTCTCCCATCGATTCTCTCTCCTTCCTGCCTCCAACTAAAATATATAGACATCTGCCCAAATAAGCACTGAGCTAGTAAATGAAGGCAAGCTGGTAAGCTTCTTGTCGGCTGATTCATTCACAAAACCTGCTTCTGATAATATTTTCACTCATTTTTCTCACTTTCCAATGCTAACAAATATGAGCCCAAAGAAAACCACCGATGGGAGCAGAGTGTGCAAGTCCATGTGCATGAACACACCCAAGGATCAGAGAGATTGGTCTTGGCTCCCCAGGCACCATAACAGGAGCAAGCCTGGAGCAGAGACCAGAAACATCTTAGCTGCTATGGATGGAAAGCTCTCTTCTCCAAGGCCAAGCCAACTGTGATGCACCATACCTTCATCCTGCTGCCAGTCTCAACTGATCCACCTGGGGCTAGTGCCAGAGCCCCATCACAGCTCTTCCCTCTCCCAAATCTGGCACTGCTGTTAGGAGATCTCCTGACCTAGGGCTTACAGGGATGACTCAATAACTGGGAAAGGGAGATAGGACAGGAGAGGCTGGCCTCACGTGCAAAGCACTGGCATCTCCACAGACAAGCTGCACTCACAGGAGGAGGCTGAGCATCAGGTATGATGAACCACATTTCAAAGAGCAAATGGGCTGGGTAGCGATGACAAGAGCAGAGACATCAAGACTCAAGGTCAGGAGAACACAGAGCATGCCACAAGCCAAACAACATCTTTTTCTGACAGATAATGCTTGTTAACACTGCCCAAAAGCAGAGCTGTGCGTACTTGCTTATGACTATCCATGAACCAACTAAGCCACTCACCAAACCCTACTGGCATGGGATGGGCAGGTATGCAATTGCCTCAGACACACACCACTAATCTGTTTGTCATCCTGGCAAACACCTTTTCGCTGACCAATTTCAATTCATACTGAATATATTTGCAAATGGACTGGCGCCAAACTCCAAAACAATTATGTTTTATAGTTCTTCCATTTTCCTATGGCATGTGGAAAACATCTCCTGTGCTATTCTCGATCAAAAGGTAGAGAGACTTCTGAAGGGCGGGACAAGTGTGGCAGGAATCAAAGCAGATAGCTGAAGTTCTCCTGAATGCTGATGTGAAGCCCATGAAACACCTCTCTTCATGCCAAGAAAATGATTTCTTTATGGCCTTCCTCAAGGAAAATTCCCATTGGTTTTAACAGGGCGAGGACTTGGCTGAGGTGAAAGTGTGTTCAAATGGCCATCAACTGATGTCTGTAAAGAGCTGCACAGTCTTGCCAACATTTTCAACAGCGGCTACCAATTTCCAGTGCTGAAATTTGGGGAATTTGCTTTGAGACCTCTAGGAACCTCTGCCGAGACAGCAAGAAACAGAGGGGCTTAAAAACAACCTGCCACTTCCAGAGCTACATGAAGAAAAAAGCACCATACAAAAAAAGATAGCTGCCTGAAGTTAAAAATACATCTTTATCCCTTTGAAGAACCCCAAAGCATATCTGAGCTGTAGGATGGGAACGAGCCAGTAGCACTCACTTAGCACAAGAGGGCCAGGCTATATCACAGGGAGCACACACTATGCCAAGGACCTCAGCCACCCTGTCCTGCACTGCTCTCTCTCTGCACTTACTTTCCTTCAACGACAGCTTGCCCAGAGGTTTCACATGCATTTGCTTATCTACCGGGGTGTTAGCATACCATTTCAGTGCTGACTAAGGTCCCAGACCCACAAAAAGTTTCACTTAGGTGCTAGCCCCAGATCCTGGCTATGCCCTGGGCTGGATGAAGGCTTGTATCTCCTTCCCACAGCCATCACACCCTCGACTGGCCAGCACTTTCTCTATGAAGACATCAAAATGCTTTGCAGTTCATTAATTACCCTGGAGAGGTGTTCATCCTGGGTTGCACATAGTAAAAAACAAAGGCATGGAAAAATTCCCAAAGCCATGGAGGTAATTGATGAGTGAACCCAGAAGCCTGTGCTCCTGCGCTGACACCGCATCATGCACAAGAGTGAACACACTTGGAGCTGCAAATACAGCATCCAAAGAGTGATTCTTCACCCTGAGCAGTGTTGTTTGTCTCATCTACTTTTCTTTGTTTTTTTATTCCCTCCAACACTTCTAGCTTCTTGTAGCCATAAGTTCTACCATTTCAGGATAATTTAAGAGCCTGTTCTGGGTTTTGCTTGCCACTTTTCATTTTAAGGAGGAGAACAGCCCATCTTGGGCTGCCAAGAACCCAGCACTTGTTCTTCACACCCTGAGAGCAGAGACAAGGCCTTTAAACCTGACCTTTAACATGCACAACAGCCATGGCCAGAGAAGTATTTGCAGGAAGGTCGGGAAGGAGCATATAAACCCTAACTGCAGTCCTAGTGACCTCTGCCTCATCAGACCGAAAAGCATTTCTAGGAGAGCCCTGGGCAAAGGTTCCTATGCAATAGCTTTAGTGTGGGTGTTGTTGACCTGGAGCTCGGATACCTCAGAAAACGTTTGCCAGCACGATTACACCGGCATAGCAATTTCCCCACAGCAGGAGCTGCCAAGAACAAAGCTCCTCCCACCCCAGGCCCTCTGTCCCATCCTATCCCAAAAAGGACCAGGGTTTGCTGATCACCTCTGCCAAACTGCAAAGTGCTGAGCTACAGAGCTCAGCATCCATCAGCGATCAGCTGCTGACAGAGGAGGAATGTGGGGGCATGCTACATGGTCTGGCCCCAGGCATAATCAAGCTGGGCTAGATGCAGCTCTCCAGAGGCAAATGAAACCAAAGCAGCCTCTCAAGTTTCACTCTTCACACAAAAAAAAAAAAAAAAAAAAACCAACCTGTGAAATGCCATAGAGGGAGCACAAGCAATGGGCCACGTAGGAGAGGGAAAATGGACAGAGAAGGGATGCAGAATGGATGTAGAGCAGAGGAGCAGCACCCCTGCCCAGAACAACATCTCTGACAGCTGCCATCTGGATGCTCAGGGAAGGAGCTGAAGAAAGGACATAATTACAGAGCAGTCCCTCCTCAGCTCCCATCCTGGCAATCAGCAGTTCAGGAGTCAAAGGCTACATCTAGACTGGGTTTAATAGCCACTGACAGGTTTTACCGGGGAGGAGTCATGCATGATCCCTTTCAACTACAAGGACCCCCTCATACCTCCTCCAGGTCTCCCTCCCCAGCCAGCAGCCTGTTCTGCTTAGCCACATCCATTTCTGGACAGGAGACATGGATGTTTAAGCACTAGATTTGCTTGCAGAGGACACACAGCCAGCATTCCCAGGCAGCCCAGGGGTGCCCATGCCACCCAGGTCTGGGGAGGGCTGGTCTCCCAGATCTCTCAGTCATGGGCTTCCATGAGACAGATGGAGATCAGCTTGGAGCACCTCCATCTGCCAAGGAGCTCTGAGGCCAGATTCCCAGGATCCTCTGCCTGCCTTCACTCCCCAGGGTTACTGAGCCAACTTGCTCAGTAACAGCAAGGCAACTGCACACCACAGCCAGAAAATTCCTGAATCAGTCTCCAAGAGCATGTTTTACCTCTGTGATAAGCTGTCCACAAAGCGCTCTCAGAGCCCCTGCGGCTGAGAGCACTGGAGCTCTGCAAACACCTTTTATTTTTGCCATGAGATCTTTTCATCCCATCTCTACCAGCAGAGAGGGCAGGACTGGGGAGGGAACGGCATGTTCTGGCCAGGGGTTGCTTAGCAAGTTCCTCTCCCTGCCCTGAGCAGCTGGCACCAAGGGGTGATCCAAGGGGCACCCAGTGCCTTCCTTTGGCTCAGGCATCCTGCAGGAAATGCTTTATGCTCCTCCAAAGCACCAGGGACATTGACTCAGGGCAGCACGGCTTTCAGCAACCTGCTGTACTCTTCTCTGCCCATTGCCGGTGACTGGAGAGAGCGACATTCCCTAGGTCCAGAGCCAGAGAAAAACCTCTTACCCACTGCACAGTGCCTTACAGTGCACCTGTGCCCAATAGCATACAAACTCCTCTGGCACCCTAGAACAAGCACAAAAGTGACACTGAAACAGAGCTGATGTCAACTGAGGGAAGAAGGACTGGGTGTCCCTTTTCCTGGGCTATTCCTCAGTCAAGTCCTTCTGTGGGTTGTTTTGGTTTTTTTTTTAATCATGTTTGTAGACTGGTTTCCCAAGGATACAGGACTTGTGCAATAACACAGCCTGCATCTATGTGTTTCTGGATGTGCATGTGTTTGCATGACTGCCTGTCTCCCTATTAGCCCTCCTCCCCTTCCACCTCCCAACACATCTACAAACACGTCAGCAAATGCCAACTACATCTCAAACAGGAACACAATTCTCAAAAATAGCAAGTTTCCACCATTTCATGGAAATGTGCAGGCAGGCAGAAGAGAGATAAAATAGCAAGGTTTGTTTTGTTAGCTTGCTTTCCAAACGATTTGACTGATGGGACGTGTAGCACATCCCCAGCCTACTCTGTGTGGACCCAGCGGAGCACAATCCACTGCTGGGAAAGGTCTGCTCCAGCCCTCCTCCTGCCAACACAGAGCCCACAAGTGTTGTTAGCAACATCCTGTTCCCTTCCGTGCCAGCTGTTCACTGCATGCCAAGAGTGATAAGGGAAAATGCTGTTCAAGTCCCTCAAAAGTGCAGGAGAACACTTCAAGTCCCCTCAGTTACCCAACTTCCACTTGAAATCCTGCTTTTCTTTCACCCATTAAACTTCTTTCCCCAAGCATGGGGATGCTGAGCATCCCAAGGCAGAGACTCTCTACAGAGACTGCAGCAGAGACTCTCTGGAGTCACATAAAAGCCAAGGAGCAAGAGGGTCATCTTGTGTTTGATGACAGTGGTTTTGCACACACACTTAACTTCAGTATGCATGAAGACAGGTTGCTCAAGGGAAAGACCTCAACATGTGTGGAAGGTTTTGCTGAGTGAGGCTCTCTGAGCTCCCTGCCGCCATAAAAGCGTTCCCCCTTGTTAGTGACCCATATCTCAGCCCTTTCAACACACTTCTCCAATTAGCCCTTTGCAAAGCTGCAATCTTCCCAGCAAAGCCAAATGAATTAACTTGAAAACACTTCCAAGCTTAAATTAATTGCACTGCAGCTTCCCAATTTGACCTTGACCCTGTCTGTAAAACCCCCAGGGTAGCTACTGCTCTGTCATTAGGGGCTTCTGCCTGGATGGAACAAGCCATTAACATTACCAGGCCAAGTCTCTGCTCTTCCCAGGAACTCACATGCAGCCATATGGTCTTCAGTACCCCAGACACACCAAAAAGCCTGCACTGACTTCAAGTATAACCTCAGCTCCTAAATCCTCGGTTCCTACAAATTTCCAGCATGAAACCAGATCACAAAACCACCTCGTTCATTTCCTACAGGTTCTACTGCCGTGTTTGAATTACCTTTATGTCCCCAGTTTGTTTTAGGAAACACAGGCTCATCTCTGACCCTGAGTCCAAACCCATCTGTGGCTTCTGCATCCTACCGAATGTTTCAAGCCCCTACAATGCAAGTACAGAAGAGCTTTCTTTACTGAAGCCTCCATGAGGGTGCCTGCTTGTTAATCATTATCTCGATGATCTCTGTTTGGCATTGGGATGCTGCACCACTCTTTGCTGCAGGAGAGCTAGAGGCTGGCAGAGTTACAGGAGCTGTGAATCTTAATAGGGCTGATTTCCAGATATGGTGCTCTGCAGCCCACCAGAAAGGCCTGAAGAAGGACTGATGGACACATAGTCACACACAAGAAACTCTTCTCTGTATTCACACTAAACATTTCTTCCTCCCTTGCACATCTTTGAAAAATAATATACAGAACCTGTTCGGACTCTTCTCCTATTTTAAGATGCTGCTTTCTATGTGCAGGCAGTGACAAGCAAATACCAAGTTAGATGGAGACAGACTGTCAGAAACCAATCTGAACCTGAACCAAGGAAAGATGTGCTACTGGAGAAAGTGCGTACATCTGTTCATTAGGGTCTTCAAACCTACACAGTGTGTCTCTTAGATAGGGTGTTTTAGCCAAATACACCTTGCTCCAAGGAGAGGTGGCTGAGGGAAATTTTGTGGTCTCTATCACACATGAAGCTAAGGGACATAGTCCAGGGGTTGTTTCTCACAATGCCCTCTGCTTGATATGGCCCCCTCAAGGATGGCTTAGCTCACCAGAATGATGTCCTCTGGCTCTGGAAGCCCAGCTGTGCCTTCTGGTACCTGTTCATAACCTTCATCAAGATCAATGGCTGGTGGAGAAGCAGCTCTGGACAGGACATGACCAGAGGAGCCTACAGCAGAGTACTTATGCTGAGTATTACCCTTCTGGGAAGGCTACATGCAGAGTGGCCACAAGCCTGACCTTCTGCCCATCACAAAGGTAGAAAAGCTTCAAGACCAAGAAGAAAAAAAAAATGTATTACAAGTAAAGAAAAAAATACTTAAAACCCCCAAAAGGTCAGAGCAGTGCCACATCTTGCCTGCAAGAGCTGTCCCTTGCCTATCTCTGGTATTGCTCCACTCCCTTCACAGCCACATTGGCCTCGCCAGTTACTATGACTATTGTATGCAAGTGGAATGAACTTCAGCCATTTGTATTACTAGTTTCTAAATAACATCTCACTTTTCCACAGTCGATTTTCCAGACAGTGGCTCAGTCCAGGGCTACCCTCGCCACCCATCCAAATCTCACCCATCCAAATCCAAGTCTGCCTTTCTCAAAACTCATTATTATGACAGTAATTCCTTCTCCTACCTTCTCCTCAGAAACCCTGCCAGAGCTAAACAGCAGTTACCACCGATGTCACATCAAGACTTGCTGGACCCACCGTTCCCGTGCAGCCCCTTAGACAAGCACCATCTCTTAAAGCTAACAACTGCATCTGCTTTTTCCCCAGGAACCTGCATTCTCCAGGACTAAAGCCCAAGTGCCTCCAAAAAAAAAAAACCAGAGCACTGAACTGTAGCTGGAAAGAGACAGTATCTACTGTAATTTAGTTGTGAGTCTCTTCTGCCCACCAGATCTCCCAGCTGTCTCCAGCACTCACAGACAT
This sequence comes from Loriculus beryllinus, assembly GCA_039877255.1. Taxonomy (NCBI): domain Eukaryota; kingdom Metazoa; phylum Chordata; class Aves; order Psittaciformes; family Psittacidae; genus Loriculus; species Loriculus beryllinus. The sequence continues at coordinate 21,701 of JBCJKH010012981.1, read as the reverse complement.
TATCCTTCCCTCCTCATGGGGGCTATTACCAAGTTGCCATATCCTTCATTTAAGCCCCAAGTTTCTCTTCACAGATTATGGTTTTTTTCCTCATTTGATGTTGAAGCTAAACAACATTGCAATTGTTTCAGGTTATGTCAAAACACTTTGTTCATCTGTTTTTGGGGCAGTATTTCACTCTGTTTTGCACACAGTGGTGGATTTCTTTAACTCTTGTTTTATTCTTCTCCCAGGTAGGGACAGAGCTGAATTTGAACTCTCATGTTACAGCACCCCATGAGGAGGGACTGAACCTGGTCTCACATGTGTATTTATTATGCATGTTCACTATTTATTTTACAATGTGCATTTCCTGAAATAAGGCAGCTGCCACTCTCTAGGCATGAAGTCTTTATTAATACAACATTGCTACTGAAATAAACAGGAGTTTTGCCAAAATTAAGACTTGTGGATTTGTCCCACTGCTGAATGACATGCATACATGGCAGTAATGCCACGAAGGGATCAGACTCATGGACAGGATACCAGAAGGCAGCAATTTACTGCATATGAGCTGACCTGTAGTAACTGTCTGTGGCATACAGTGGCCATGCACGTCCAAGTAATGCAAGTTACCTTTATGATCTTTCAGTGACTTCCAACCTCTAGAGCCTACAGCATGGTCAGATCAATGTCACTTGGCCTTCACAAGGGGAAGTTTCCTACCACAAGGTGTGAGGGAAGCAGTGCAAGACAGCCTGTGGCTTCACTCTGCTGTCATTGCTTTAGTCTCTTGTCATGATAGAAACAGGGGCTGGATTGCACTTTGTCTGCAAACGACTTTGTATTCTGGGCCACACATGAAGTCGCCCAAGCTCAGGAGTATGCAGACTCCACTGAGCAAAAGACAGGAAGAGAGCCATAAAACTGTAGTGGAGGAAGGAAGAAAAGAAAAGGGAACATCACTCAGCTGCCTTCCCAAGGAGGAGGAAAGGCATTGCAAAGCTTAAAAAACAGACCACCACAAAACAGAGTGATAGAGACAGATGTGATAAGCCAGCTGAACCACTGGAAAGGAAGCTCAGACATGCAGCAGTCAGCTTTCCACTCAAACAGCTCCAGAAAGTATTAAACATATGTACAGCCAGCACCAGGGCACTGGTGTGTTTGCTGCACACTTGGTCTACAGAGCTCTCCTTTCCTGCAGCGGGAGGACCCAGCTACCACCTAAAGCCTTAGAAGATATAAGCCTCATAGAAAAAAGCCCTCTCACTGGGGAGCTGCTAGTATGTGGTGGTGGGGTGGTCCCTAAGAGCAAACCACCCCTGCCTGTGGTAACAAGCCAAACAGTTAAAACATTGAGCTTCTGAAAAAAAAAAAATATGAGGAAATTCCCTGGCTTCAAGAAGCATCAGTGTTCTCATGGAGCTCACCCCGAAACACTGGACAGCTTCAGCTGGCTTATGGCATACTGATGTTTAAGTCTTCCTCCAAACCAGCTCTGCACATGGTCTAAGCCTGGCCCAGGTGAGCCTCCCCAGCCAAAAAAACCCAACCAGCTGCTCTGCCCCAAGTATCATTCACACTGTACATTGCAGGTGTTGTACAGCATGTGAATAACAGATTTTACCTGGCCTTCATCCATCTTTCTAAAGCCGAGAGCATCCTGCAGCTTTCTGATGCATTTCTGAACCCCCAAATTTGCAAAAGAAAACGTGGCAGTCATTTAAGGGCATGTAACTCCCCAGGCATAGGGTCTGGAGAAGTTAACAAGGAGGCCACTACAACCTTCCTCTGGGAGCACTGAGGTGGGAGGCTGTCATTAGATAATTTCCCTGGAGGGCTATAATTAACCCACCCTCACTGCTCTCAGGCAGACGACCTCAACTGAAAAGCACTGTAACTGCAGCCATCCCAGGGGCAAAGGGCAGAAGCCGAGGAGACAGTGGGAAACATCAGTGCTGAGCACCCACATACCCGCCAAGGGCTTTCATCAGCCCCCAGAACAAAAGCACTGCTGTGCCATTTCCCAGCCAGGAAGCAATGGGCACATGCACCCGCCTCCATGGAACTCGGTCCATAAAACCCCACTTCATTAGAGCCACTGTTGCCACATCTGTTATTGCTTTAAAGCACGTACATCTGGCTTAATCGAGCACTTGAATTTATTGCTGCTTTATCTCCATTTTCTGAACAGGCCCTGGGGAGATGGGCTTTATGCATTCTGAATTTGGGGATTTTTTTTTTCTCCTTCTTCCGTTTTTAATTTTTCCCACTGAAATCCCACCCGAAGCAGGAACAAAACCCTCTGTGACAGTTGCTCACATGCTGGGAGCTGCTTTTAGGAAAGTCTCTCCTCTAGACAATGAACCCCATCCTACATACTCTGGTTTATGTGTTCCATAGCTGCAGAGCCTCAACACAGCAATCCTCCCCTCCCACTCTCCCTCTGTCCCCCCTTGCAAAAAAAAAAACCAACCCTCAGGATTCCTGGCGGAAGGTGTTGCAGTACATGCCAGGGAGAAGAGAAAGAAAAGAAAAAGGATCTTGCTGCCCCTGCAGTCTCTGAAATTTTGCCTCTGCCAAGTTACAACAAACAGGAAAAGCAGAATCAAAACACAGCCTCCACGTCCTTGTTCATCCACCCAGCATAGGCTGTGCTACTGCCAGCTACTGATCACAATCACACTGCAAGCCTCCCCTGGCACATCCTTCCAGGTGGCCTGAACAACAGAAGAACCCAGCTCAGGAAGCCTGCATCCAATGCATGGGGTGTTTGAAATCCTTCCCAGGAAGGGCAGAGGTTCTCCACGCCCCCAGACAGAGGAGACGTTACCTGAAAGCCCCTCAGCCAGATCCTACACTGGAAAATGCTTGTGTTTCCCTATTAAAGGGGAAGACAGGCATGCAGTAGCTGGGAACAGAGAGGAGTACTGGCTGCAAGTTGGCTGTTTTCCCACTAAGCCACCCCAAGTGCTTCCCAGCCGCTGGGAGAACAACAGGACAGGTCCTTCCTGCAGGAAAGAGATGCTGGGCTGCAGTATCCTCCCAGGGACCTGTGCCCAGCATCTTTCCAAGGTTTTCAGGCCATGATCTGGCACGGGCAGGTACCAGCAGCATCTCCATGGCTTGGCTTTAAAATACTGCCCTAAATAGCTTTTCTCTTAATGCAGTCTGAGGCTAGAATCATTCAGTGGGCAGCCTAGCTTTCACTGAGCAGCAAATGCACAGCAGATGCATTGTGCTTATTGATGCTAATACAGAATACAACCCACACGTGCAGCTCAGGAGCTTTATACCTGCTAAAAGCAGGACAACCGCTGAAACCAGGACTACTACAGCTTCAAGTGGCTAGATGAGAAGTGATGCCTTGTCACACCACCACATATCATGGCTGTGATGCAGCAATCCCCACAATCTGTTTAAGAGAGTCAGAAGCAAGCTCCTCAGTTACACCACTTGCTTTTCATGCCTGTCAGGACTGGGGTGGGGTGAGAAATGCACATCTTCCCAGATATGCTGCCCTGACCATCAGCTACCTGTTCTCCTGCCCCCCACCCACAAGGGAGTCCTGTTCAGCCAGTGTCACACCTTGTAAGCTCTGGCTTTCAACAATTCAGATGGAAGCAGGCATCAATGTCCTGCCTGTCCCCCTTCCTACAGGAGTAAGATATTCAAAGCACTGTCAACTTTCTTAATACTGTGTTCCAGTTCAATTTCATGCCGCAGTGCTGAGTCCAACCATCTTTTATCCCCGCTCCCTGGTATCTTTTCTCAGATGTCTAAACACAAAAGCCACCCATGAAGCAAGCAAAAAGCAAGGCGTACAAGCATCAGCCAAATGAGCTCCCCTGGTCCTTCCTGTCCTGGTCCAACAAGACTTCAAGCCCAGGAGATGAAACATCTGAATAGTGAAGTAAAAGAGGGTCAAATTCTAATTAAGTTCTGCACTTCCTATCCCAAACTGTAAGTGGGTGTTGCTGGGGGTTTGAGAGTTACTCAGGCACTCTTGCTTCACTGGAAAGGAAAACAGTCCAATCCTTAATAAAAGAAGTTCTTCTGGATTCCTTGGGAGGAAAGCAGTAAGAAAATTATAATTTCTAAACCTTTTCCTGTCCCTTCTCTTCCTCCAGCAAGGCTCATATGCACAAAGCAGAGACATCTTTCCTATCAAAAATTTCCTCTTTTGGCTTTCTAACTGAACCTAGCCTGGGCTCTACCCACAGGAAGATCAACTCATTGTACCTTCAAAAGGACACCCCATCTTCCAAAGTTGGGGAAGGCAGAGAATTTAGATACTGCAGTACATGAAAAGCAAAACCTCAACCAGAGCCCCTCACTGTGTCCTCTGCTCAAGGCCCACATGCCCCATGAACTGAGTATGGCTTACATGCAACCCGTGTTAATCCCCCTTCAGCTGAGAGCCATGGAAAGTGGACAGCGGAGGGTGATGCTCACCAGTGAGAGAGGGAGTGGGCTGTGGCAGTTCCTTGTGCAGAAACCAGCCATGAGCCCAAAACACAAGCTGACCATGACACAGAGGCTCATCCACACAGAGACTGAGGGAGGCGCAGGGCAAACCAAACCGGCTGCACACAGCTTGAGGCCCCAGCACATGACTCCATGTCTCCCTGCCAAGGCACCAGCACGCTCCTCCAGCACCAGGGTGAGATCTCTGTGATCCACAAGCAGCTACAGCTGTGGTCTGCAGCAAATGTTGTGAAGAGTATAAGGACTGATCCTTCCCTCTGCTTCCGGAAACCAGTGGTCTAAGGACTTTTCAAGCCAGAGGCTATACATGAATCTTCGTATTTCATAGCTAGCCATCCCTCTATGAATTCCTATACTGCCTTTTAAAAGCCATTTTTCACGAGGACATTTCCAACTTCCTACAGCAATGCCGGTTTAATCCTGTGCCCTGCTCCCCGAGATGTGCTGCTTGATCTCTGCATGGGATGCTGACTGAAACTGGAAAAACAGCAACCTTCTTGTTCTCCCTATTCGCAATTTCATAGCTTTCCATCTCAGCCCACAGAAGCAAGTCAGCAGAAAGACCAGAACACCAAAGTGCAGGTCATCATGTACCATTGAGACAGGTTTTGAAGACCCCCTAATCAGGGGGTGACATTTGGAAAGCAGTGTGCACCTGCTGTGTGCCACACAGGCCTTCAAAATCAACCACAGCCCTTGTGAGCAGCTGGGAGCCAGGACACCTCTTGTTTAAAGAGAAAGAAAAATGCCCAGCCTTTTCACAAATACAGAAGGCCTTGGCACAAGCCGAGGGCAAAGGAACAAAGCCAAAGCACATGGAAAACAGCAGCAGCAGCAGCAGTTCTTACTGCTGCCTCTCTAATTGGAGAGCTGGGATACCACCCCAGAGCAAGCTCCTGACCAGCTGCACAGGGCACCCCAACATGGGGAAAGACCCCTCCAGTGCAGCCCTGATGGCCCCAGCCCATCAGCACTTGCTCTTGTCACATGCTGCTCTTCCTCAAAAGCCCATGAAGCATGTTGGCTGAGTCCCAATGAAAGCACCTTCTAATGGGATTTTTCAGATTTCAAGGATATCAGTGTCTGGCACAGGCTGAAGAAATAACGAGGACATCCAACAGACAATCTGGCATTGATTAACTGGCTATTTACCCAGTAAGTCCCACTCTAAAACTCTGCACCAAAACACCTGATTTTTCCTAATTGTTTTCTCCCTTGCCCCATCCTTGCTTTTCATGAAGCCCAGCTGCCATCTCTCTCTCACACTACTCCTCCCTCAGCCTTACCACACTTTGCCTTGCTAAATAAACCATGATGGTGTCAGCTGGGCTAAAGCCGGAAGGCTTGCTGAGGGTTAAAGGGAAAAGCGTGTTGCTCTTGGCAAACAGATAAACCCAGTTTTCACTGAACAGGCCTCAAGATGGACAGCCACAGCCACATGTGCTTGCAATCATCATGTTAGCATTTGACTCTTCCTATTAAATACTAGGGTAAGAAAAATTTTGGGCTGCTCTCATTTCTACCGGCTTCACTGGGCTGGTCCCTACACAGCCACAGATCTGTTCGTGGTAAGTTCTTCCAGACCAGAGACATCCCTCAAGCTGCAACATCTGAGTTGTACTCATTTCACTACAACTCCCTCCTACATCACATAGAAAGGGTTCCTGGAGGAGCAGAAAACAGGTAGCCCTGGAGGGAAGGGTTTGTAGGCAGCTGTGAAGTTACTGGTGGCATTTAACACCTCACAGGAATGGTAATGTAAATTCTGCAGGGAGAAAGCATTCAAAGACAGGATCGGTTACAGAAGCCGAGACAGCAGGTCCAGCTTCACTGGAGGCAGGCTGGGTCCTCCACCCAAAGGAAAACCAACCCATACAGCAGGCTGGGCAAGCCCTGCAAAGTTTGTTAGAGGTCTCATCATGCAACAGCCCAACACACAGAGAACCAATGATCAGCTGGGTTTTAAGAGCAACTACTGTTTCCACACACAGACCAGACTGCGTATCATGCTGTATGGGCCACCTCTTCTATACACCCCAAACAAATGATGAGAGTACTTCCACACTCTCTGCGTGAAGTATTACCAGGGGGTACCTCCTCCCCTCCCTCTGAAAGAAAAGTAGGTAGGTTTCCTGCTCTCAAGGAGCTCCACAGGAGTAAAATGCACCCAGCACCTCCAGTATTTGGGCTCCCCCATCAAAGCTATATTATCTTTGCTCACAGTGCCCCCAGAGCAGCATGTGAGATGCATGGAAAGACTAGGAATTGGTGGGGCAGGCCTCTGTCACTTTTGAGGTCTCCAGAATACTATGCAAATTGATGGGGCAGCAGAAATATGTATTATTAAGGAAGTGTAAAGGGAGAATGGAAACTGCTAATCAATAATGAAAAGCAGAAGTTAATAAAACCTTTAGAGAAAATTCCCCAGAAGCTTCTTAGTCATTCCTAAAATACAGCTGTAATGGAGAGCCACAGAAGAAGGCAGGATAAATCGGTCAGATAGATACTAGAAAAGAAAAAGTGCAACTGGGGAAAATCTGACCATCTACAGTTAAGTATACGAAGACCAAAAAGGAATTTTAAGTACCCAACTGTTACTGAGATGAAGACTACATACTGGATGAGGCAAACACAGACAATCCAAATAATTAGCTACTGGAACAGTTTACAAAAGGGTTTGATAGCTTCTCCTGTTATGAGGAATTTTAAAGGCAAAACTGAATGGGTTTCGTAACACTCTAGTCAAAACAGCAATTCACACAGCAAAAAATCCGTGGTCTGAACTTGATCAGGAGTCAGGCTTGAGGATGCAACACCATCTTTCTGGCCTTAAAGCTGTGAAAAATGAACCTGGGAGCACCTAGAAGGTCTGACATTGCATGGACTGAGCCCTCAACCCAATACTTCCAAAGAACAAGGCAGTGCTCAGATCAGATCTGCTACTGCAGAGCTGGTAAGCATGGGATGTAAGTCTTCAGATGATGATTTCTTACAAAAGCAGCCTTGTCAGTTGCCACGACTGATGAGGTTAGCATAAATCCTTAAATCAGACAGGAAATGAGGCAGCGTTGATACAACAGAACAGCTTCGGAGATGGACAAAGGAACAATCTCTTAATAGAGCATCAGGTGGTGGAAAATGTGAGAAGTCAGAGAAGTCATCCAGACAAATTAACTGGAAAATGGCAGAAGGCTGATAAATATTTGGCTCTGAAACAGCCATCAGCCTCCCCGGGATGTTCCCAAAATGAAACTGTAGAATGAGCCGTAAATAGTCTGAAGCGCATCTTACTCCTTTGCCCCAAAGGCAGCACGGCTGTGCTGGAGGAGCTCGGAGGTGGGGAGAAGCAAATGCCTAAAATCCAGCTCTCACTGAGTCACAGGAATAAATCACTCACAGCAATCTACAAAGGGCCACTGTAAGCTGGGGAAAAGCCTTCTGGAGAGCTTAAAGGCATGTGATGCGTCTCAATTTCTCTCCTGCCAGCTTTTGTTTCACTTGCAGTTAAAGTATCAGAGATGCCAGCTATCCTTTTCCCTGTTTCTGCTGGGGCTGTTGGCCTCAATGTACCTGATACTTCCTCTGGAGGAAACAGTTCTCTATCAAGAGCTTCCTAAGTTTACCACATTATCTAGTAGTTGTTTTTTAGTTACATAGCTCTTAAACAAGGGCTTTGTTTCAAAGTCTTCCCCTATTTCCCCATTGCAAATATTAACTTTCTGAACACTTGCCATTTCTCCATTCCCTAAATCCCCTTTTATTGAAAGTTTAAGGTCACAAAGTACAGATTTCCTCATTTCTGTCCCCTCCCCTCCTCCTCCTCTCCCCCTCCTACCTCCCTCCCCCAACCTGGTGTAATTTGGCTTGGCTGCAGGGCAAAATCTAGAGCCTAAAGAAAACAAACAAATAGGACACTTCTATTACCCTGAAATGCTGAGCAATAAAATCTCAGTAAATAAATAAATAGATGGAAACTTGCTTTAGGTCAGAGTATGTCATGCTGCTTGGTTTGCTACAACTAAAAATAAAAACTATTAAAAAAAACCCAACAAATCAACAGACAAACAAACAAAACCAAAAGCCAAGCCAAACCAAACCAAAACAACGGACAGGCAGACTGTCTTACACCTAGAAAACAGTATGAACAAAGACAGCAAGAAATCTCTACATTCTTCATTCCCTTTGAAAATTCAGCACAGTAACTTACTGTGAAACAAGAGCACTGCTTTAGCCTAGATCTAACTGCACTTTGAACCAGACCCCAGATTCTCAGCACAAGTTTATTTTTAATTTGGTGAAAAAATACTGATCTCTAACAACCACTCTCCCATGACAAAACTTCCCTTTGCCAAGCCAAAGGAACAGGAGTATGACATGTGGCCTTCCTCTTCCCCTAGCAAGGGGGCTTTGGGGTAAGATACAGTGCAGTGGAACAAACCAGAGCCTGATGATGACAGGGGGATTAGAACTAGATGAACTTTAAGGTTTCTTCCAACCCAGACCATTCTATGATTCTGTGAAGGTTAGCTCTACATTTCCCTGTGCACTGACAAAACCTGCTGGAACCACAAGCATAAATAAAAAGATTGTTAAATTCTTCTTCAAGTAAAAAACCAAAAAAAAAAATCCAAAACAGAAAAAAACCCTCCCTAGCATTAGTGCAAGGGCCTCCTGAGCCACTGGACATGGGACTTGCCATCAGCCACATCACACCACCTTCCGAAGCAGCAGAAAAGCAACTGCCCTGCCCTCCAGGTTCCACCTGGAGAAGATATCCTAGAAGGACAGCACTCCAGCCAGCAGAAGATGCTGTGTTTTCTAGACAGGATATTATTAGGACCAAGTTATGGCATGCTGTCCTCATGCCAGCTACCTTCTCTAGCTTACGGCACTTTTTCCCCTCCCTGTCTGTTTCCCTCCTGTACCTCACAGGAGCAGCCAAGTCCTCCCCTGCCAAGCGCTCCCCACGGCACATGCTCCCACTGCTCTGGAGCTCGTCCCTGCACCTGCCCACAGTTCAAGTCATGACTGCAGCCCAGGCTTGTCAGCTGCTTTCAGAGGGGTTAATGCTTCCCTTCCCATGGGATGCTTCTCCCTGGATATAGGGTGACTGTGGGTGCAAAGCAGGACAAGTTACAGTCTACCTTCATACTGGGATCAAATAAAACATACAGGTCTTAACTGTCCACTGACAGATTTTGCTAGCAGAAGTCCCATCTAAGTCTTTCTAGCCTGGTCTTTCACTGCTATCCCAGCACTCTGTGCTATTCAGTTTTATCCCATTCCTGACCCTGTCACTCCTCCACATCACTTATCCTAAAGAGTTTTCCTACTCTTTCTCTCTCCATGACAATAAACATAACTCAGTGTAATCACAAGTATTCAACACCTTCACACCTACAGTTTCCACCGTAGCCGTCACTGCCAACTCATAGCCAGGCACACCTCACTTATTCTGGGGGGGGCCTCTACACACAAATCCCACCATCCCCACACAAGCCTCTGTCACTCCCTCACCACTGAGGGAATGATCAGGCAAACTGACTCACCTCGCCACTATTTTAAGGAATACCTTCTCACATGCATTTGTATCTACTGCTCCATGGGAGATCACACAGACAACTCATTTCTCAGAAAAGTGCAGTGCATCAGACAATAACATCAGCTCAGCTAAGAGCTACAGCAGTCAATGCATCACGATCCACCTTTGCTTTGGCATTCATCCTTATTACTTTAATAAGGACTTCAGTCTTTTATTACTCTGTCCTCCAGATCTACCAGTGTCATCCACAGCTGAGGCTGGATTAATGGGTCTGTATTTGTCTGAATCAGTCCCCCATTTCTGGCAATTTGAAATACTGGATCCCCATCTCCTATCTGCCACCAGGACCTAAAAATCTTTGAGTGTTGTTGGATTGTTTGGTTTTTCTTTTCTTTTTGGTCAGCTGGTTTTGTCCTGGTCCCTTCATGACTGGGGCCAGTGTTCCTGGCCTCTGTTCTCTGACCAATTTCAATCAATTTAATTATTTGACTTTTGGTTTTTCCCCTCAGTTTTCAATGTTTCCATGTCTTCATTTCCTCCAACTGTACTGAACACTGAAGCAAAGTTCGGTTAATACTGAAGCCATACCTACATCATCTTTAATCTCCAGTTGGTCTTCACTGCGCAGCAGCTTCAAGTCTCTTTTTATTTATATAGCTGAGAAACCTGTTGCTATTTGTTTTAATTTCCTTTGCCAGGCCTAACGCAGCTTGACTTTTGGCAATTCTCATTTTATCCCTACCCCTTCTGACCTCTAAAGCATTGCTTTTTTGCCGATTAGTCTTTTTTTCCATTATTTGCAGACTCTCTATTTAATCCCAACTATCCTTTTTAAGGTGGCTATTCATGAGCTTCAGGAAGGAGCCCTTTCCTCTTTTGCTTGGGATCCCTGGTCCAGATAATTTCTGCACCTCTGAATTACACCGAGGCTCTGCATCCCCTGCATTCAAGTTCTCACATTTCTCTGCCCAGATGACTTCACACACCAGGTTTCTTAATTTTTCAAAGTCTGCCCTTTCAAAGACAAGTATCCTAGTTCCAGACGTACTTTTGTTTAGGCTTCCATTTAATTTAAAAGGAATCCATTTTATGAGCACTAAGTCCAAGATTTCTCTGTACAACAAGGCCCTCCTGTAACATCAACACTAGTTACCAAAACAAAACCTAAAATAGGACCTCCATTTGCTGGTGCTGTTACTATTTAATGAAAAAATCTGGGCTATCACATCCAGGAATATCTAGGTTTTACCTTATTAATACAATGTAGTTCCCAGTGTGTATTCCCAGATATTAAGATACATTCCTAAGCTCCCACAGCAATATTATTTTTGTAACACTATCTTTCTAACAACATTACAGACAGATCATAGAATCATAGAATAGTTAGGGTTGGAAAGGACCTTAAGATCATTTAGTTCCAACCCCCCTGCCATAAGCAGGGACATCCCACACTAAACCATGCCACCCAAGGCTTCGTCCAACTTGGCCTTAAACAGCCCCAGGGATGGAGCACTCACAACCTTCCTGGGCAACCCATTCCAGTGCCTCACCACCCTAACAATAAAGAACAAACTATTTTGCAGGAGAAGAATGAGGTAGCCATTTATCTCTCCTGAAGCATAGTTGCCTCGATACTCAATTACTTCCTTCTTCAGAACTCTCACAAGACTAAACCCACTTGCAAAATCTTCCAGGTGAAAAAACCAAACCTGGAACTATATTTCTGATTGATTTAGCAGAAGATTACTACAGAAAGAATTCTTACTGTACCACAAAACAAAGCCAAACACCCTTAAATCAGTCATCCTCATAATCTAAGTGGTCCCATGGCTATCTAGATGCAGTTAAAATTATAATAATGTGTTGTTTCAGCTATTTTCTTAAGATAAATCTCACATTCTTTTCCAGAAAGGAACCATAAACTCTCAAAAAAAATGAGGCAGCACTTGCTACATGGTTCATGGACAAAACTATGCAGAAGTGAACACAATTTCTTCACAATCTGGATGTTCAGAAACTCCTCTTATGAAGCAGAATCACTGACACTTGATTGTTCTGTTGTTCTCTCAATTAGGATGCTTTAATTAAAGCTTTAAAATAAAATTAGTATTACCCCAGCAGTTTAGTCATCAAAAAAGCACTCCAGTCTACCAGGCTCTTTGTAGACAGAGAGGCAAGACGAGTGTCCATGGCCTGCATGGACACCTATTCAAGTGAAAGAGAGACGGAACTCCACCTTCCCTTGCCTTCTGTTTCACTGTTCAGAAGCAGAACAGTTCAGAGGTAAGAGGAGAATTGATTCAGAAAATAGTGTTACTAATTATCAAAAAAAAACCCACTTGCAGCAAACCATGTACTTGTCATTTTAGTTACGTGCTCCCAGCCATAATGTACCTTTTCTTTCTGTTGAAAGAAAAGCATTAATTTGCAATCTGAACAATGTAACTGCAGTAACTTTAGATAATTGTTTCTCTCATGCTGTCTAGGGGCTGATATTTAAATACTCCATCTTCAGCCAGGTTGTGCTACCTCACATAATGCCAACAAGTAACAATTAGAGTCCCACATAACATTAGGCAAACTTTACTCAGCTTTAAACATGTAACCCAAATTAAAAACAACCCAGCCTACACAGAGATGTACGTGACCAGCAATAGGAGACAAGGAAAAGGTATGAACCTTTGTCTGGGGAAGTTTAGACTGGATATCAAGAAAACGTTCTTCACTGAGGCAATGGTCAGTCACTGGAATAGGCTCCTCAAGGAAGTTGTCATGGCATCAAACCTGTCAAGAGTTCAAGTAGAGTCTGTACGATGCCCTTAGTCATACGGTTTAGTTTTAGGTAGTGCTGCAAAAAGCAGGGAGTTGGACTTAACAATCCTTATGGGTCCCTTCCAACATGAGATATTCTATGTGTAGATCCCATTTTATTGGATGAAATCCTCTGTTTACAAAACCTTTTACAGGATCAGGAGCAAAACAGAAGTTCTACCATAAAAAACAATACTGCATTTAAATACGAATCTAAGTGGATCTAGAACAGGAGAAGCATCAAAACATATAACTTATGTTTCTCTTAGAGCAATTCAAGGATAAATGTCAACTTAAAAGTTTCACTGAGGAAAGGTTTGAAGGTCTGAGAAATGTAAACGATACAAAACAACTCTTCTGAGGTATAATTCCCAGCAGAACCAGATGTCTTTGACGGAGAATACATGTGTGAGGTACTCCAGCATAACATTATGGCTGATGTCTGACAAACTTTCACAAAAATGAGTGACAAAAATCTTGCAATGTTTTTAGAGCTTATAATATTGAAGGTTCATATATCTAATAGGATATCTGTTTGTCCTTAGGAAAGGTTATGGAAATAATTCAAAATGTAAAAAGACTGAGTATGAACAGATACGATTACTGAGGCAATAAAAATTCAGACAAAAAGAATTCCATCTAAGATTCCACTGAGGCCACAGGGATATCAAAAACCATGCATAAGATGACTTCAAAATGTCTTACAGCTGTCTTTGAACTTCATATGCCAACTGCAGATTTGACACTTCCCATTTAAATAGTTTCTATTTGAAATGTTACAATAAAAATACACACCTCATACTCTACACTTACACATGATGTGTTTATATTCCTAGGGAGTCTCATTAACCTCAGTGCAACCAGTACATTGAGAGATAAACTCACAAAATTCTGGTGGTTCTTTAACTGTCCATGACAGCAGAAACCACCAATTACAACATATGCACAGATGGCTAATCGGTTTTATTAGTTTTCACAGCTCTGGGAAGGGAAACATCACCTTTCCCAGTTTCTCTGAAGGCCAGTACCAGCAGCACAAAACCAATTCATTTATTCATAACACCCCAGGTTCTGTTGCCCTCCTTGGTCTAATGAGAAAAGAAAAGGAAAAAAAGAAAAAAGTTTTATGGTAGTTTACAAAAGACGCTCAACTTCCCCAATGCAGTTTTAAGTTCGTCTTCAGTAAACACACGGATTTCATCTCTTAGTTACTTTTGAAATTCTAGGACGATTGTTACATAAATGCCAAATTCTAAACATTTCAGAACAAGAGCAAAGGTTATGAGACTCACAATTAAGTTGCCAAGACGTATAAAAACCGAGTAAAATAAGTGCAAGAAATTAAAGGTGCAGCTAAAGATAAATTTTAACAAACCATTCTGGTTCAAATCCATTGTATGTAACATTGCCCGTTCCTCTAAAATACCTATTGATCCATATCTCTCTCACACAGATTTATCTGTAGCTATCTTGTTAACACTAGATCACAGGCTGCTGCAATTAAGTTTAAAAAGTGACAACAGTAACAGCTTCCATCCCAAAATGGATCAGCTGTGTGTAGGGCACCCATATCAGTTTCATGCCTATTTGCTGAAACAGAATGGGGAGACTGAAGACTCCACAGAAAGAGCTGAATTCCCAAAATGTCCTTGTGCACCAAATATTAGACACCATCTTCCCACACGCTCCTAAACTCTTGCCCACCCTCTCTAAAACTTCTTCTGATGCTGCCTTTGCTTCTAGCCCACTCTTGTGCTTTTACCCTTCATACATACCCATACACACCAATGTCCTTTTCCAACACCTTCCCGCACCCTGCAAATTCCATATTGGGCTCCTTTTTCTGCATGTATTAAAAGCACTGAATATACTCAGTGGAAAAATAGTATCCTTGCTCTCACATCCTCCAGGTGCCTTAGATTATCATTTGAAACCTGAGGGATACATCCCAGTAGCAGTCTGGCTCTGCCTCTTTTCAGGTGGAAGTCCCATCTCATTCCACAGTATGTGCACAGCAGGTTAGCACTGATCCTACAAGGAGTTCAAGGGTACTTCTTCCGTATGAAATCCTAGAAAGTTTCAGCTATGCTTTGAGAAGTCTGTAATAAGCATTCATTAAAAGTATACTCAGGGTGCCAAGTTTGGGAAAAGTTGGATGAAATTACAAAAGCAAAAGATTAATTCCTTTTGGAATGAAGACTGCCCCTTGTTGAACTTCAAGTGTTTGAGACAAGAAGGATTCTAATGTAATTTTTAAAATTACTGATTTTCTGTAATTTATAAAATTACTGATCATTCTTATACGTACTTAACCTTCCTGAAAATTGACATCTACAAAGTGATGCAGCAGATGTCCTGGCTTTGCTGGTCACACATGCTATCAAGTGCAAAGAACAGCTCTTCCTGCCTCGCCACAGTTGTTGGCGGCACTTGTACACCTTCATGAATGCGGAGAGAAAGCAACTAGAGTAATTTGGAATTTTTTCAGCATAAAGAATACAGGATGCCCTCCATCTCATTCCTCATACTCTGTACTCATTTCTACTCTGGTGTATTTCTGCTTCAAACAAGTGCTGAGACTGAGATGACTTGCACAATGATTTTTTCATAGGCCTACTTACTGACCGTGTATTTTTAAAAACAGATGGCAATTGGCAGTCAAGCAATTCAAATCCATCTTTGAAAAGTGCAGGTTAATAATGTTGGCCTGCTGAGGACTGTCTAATATGATGATTAACAGCAAAGGCTGCCAGTAGTATTTACAGAGATCTGAAATAAATTTTTGTCCCATACCTCAATAATTACACTATCATTTTCTTACCCTAAGTCTTCCCTCCTCGTAAGGTGTCTATCATAAAACAAATCAAACAGCCATTGCAGCCACATCATTCCCAGAATTATGCAATGCCTGAGCCTTGCCATTTCCCAAGCCATTTCTATGCAAATGTAGAAGTTACAGAGGCTCTTTCGCAAAACAGGGAATACCAGAGGTTACTAGGTGAGAGCATGTAGTGGTCTTTGTGCAACCGTGGGAAAGACAATACAAGTTTCAAAGCTGGTGCATTGTTTGATATGATCTCAAATTTCAAGAGACTTGGGTTTGGGATTTCCTTGTGCTAAATTAATACATTTCATCCTCTATTCTTACTCTGCCAATTGTATTCTCCTAAAGCTCAACTTTTAAGAAGGCAAGGGCCAAGATATCATTGAATATTAAGCTGTACAATACGCCTCCATTGCATAAACTGTAGCAAACAACATACATCAAGTGCATCCCTGGGGTCATTTTCCAGAAATATTCATTTACATTTTTTAATTGCTGCTTTTCATTTCAAACCCAGGTAATATAAACAACATTAAGCCTGCCCTTATCACACAGCTGTTCTTTAACCAAAACCTCAAGTCAAAGTAATGGAAAAGAATACCAATTAAAGGCATGAACCCATTTCCATATGATGCACTTTGAAGCCTATGTATCAGTATTAGAAAAAAAAAAATAGCAGCAGGTTTCTAAACATACATATAAGAAAAAAAACCACAAAGTCAAACCCCAATTTATTATGTAAGCATAAAGCTAAAAATCCACAAAGCCGGGTCTTCCTTTAGCAATGGCTAATGCATCAACGAATATACACAGAACAGTGTGGAAACAAACAAACAAAACCCAAAAAAACCCACCAAAACATACCCCTAAGCTCCAAAACCGCACAAGAACATTTAAATCTAAAATGCCACAAGGATTCCCTGAATCACATGTTACATATAACTAGCATATTTTAATGCATGTAAATCCTTTCTGCACAAATCAAGATGTTAACCTAAGCTTGGCATTAAGTCCAACCAGCATATTAATATGAAAAAATTACCATTACACCCTTTATTCTTAATGTAAACAATTAAAACAGATTCCTTTAATTTCTTTTATAACAGAAGATAGAGAAAATGTAGGACAGATTAATGCTTACACCAAAAAATGTGGGTTTACCTTACTAAAACCTCTAAAGAGCAGAATTAGTTACTTTCTAGTAGAAATAATTTTCCTTAGCCTGTGGTGTGAAGGCTGTTACACTTGGAACATCAGAAATAAAACATTCTTCCACAAGAAGGTGCCAAACTTCAGTTTTAGCAAAGGTTCATTTCATTGTTTTTGACCAAAAGGCTAAAAACCCCATCCTAATCCAAAAAACACTTCAGAGAGGATAAAACTTATTTGTATTCTGGGGGCAAAGGAAAGCAATATTGACTAACTTTTATCTGGCTTCATCTTTGTATTTCCAAGGCCTCCTTTCCTAGTACTGTAGCATCTGAATATCTTCAATATGTGTTAAAAAATGTATCTTCAATATCCACTGAGAGAGATAATAATATCCTTCTCCCTCAGATGGAAAATTAAGGCTCAGATGTTTAATAACTTGCCAAAAGCAACACAGCACTTTCTCTGCCAGAAGAAAAGAACTGATATTTGAATGCAGCTTGGCTCTGGGGTTAGAAGTACTGTGAAATCTGATGTATTCATTTATTCCTGGCCTTTTATATAGATTTTATTCTGCTAACAGGTTGGCAAACTCCAATGACAGCATTTCCTCCAATGTCACTTTAATGTCTTCCGTTCGGTTTTAAAGTTTACTATTGAACTATTACCTTGGCTTAACATTAGCATCAACAATTAGTATTAAAGACATGAAATAAAATTAAATTTAAGGCATTATGCACAATACCGTAAATGCCATGTTTACTCCTTCTGCTCACGTCTTCCTTACAAAAACATTTCCTTCACTCACTGTAATCTATTAAGATATGTCTCTATTATTGCATTCCTTTAAAAAACAGAAATTATGCTTCCTAATAATAGCATTAGGATAATAATAGTAGTAATAGTAATTATACAAATAGTAATTACTGAAGTGTTGAAATGGAAGGATACAGCCTCTTCAAGAAGGACAGGAAGGGGAAGTGAGGAGCTGGAATGTGTGGAGCTCTGCCTGGGGATGGATGAGGAGCCAACCAAAAGCTGAGGGGTCAGGGCTGAAGGGAGGGCAGAGACAGGCAACAGGTCTCTTACAAGCTGCCCAAAAGCTGGAGAGGGACTTTTTACAAGGGTATGTAGTGACAAGACAAGGGATCATGACTTTAAATTGAAAGAGAGGAGCTTTGGATTAAGTATTATGAAGAAATTCTTCACTATGAGAGTGGTGAGACCCAGAGACCCAGAGAACTTTGTGGATGCCTCATCCCTGGCAGTGTTCAAGGCCAGGTTGGATAGGGCTCTAGAAGGAGGTGTCCCTGCCCATGGCAGGAGGGCTGGAACTAGATGATCTCTAAGGTCCTTTCCAACCCAAACCATTCTACAAATCTGTGCTTAGTAAGTGCTGAACTAAACTGAACTGACTGTAAAGCAGCCATGACTACAGAACACTTGAAATATTTTAAAAGCCCCAGAATTCACTCGTGTCACAATCACAGCACACACTTCAGAGAAAATGTGCTGTAATTCACTCAACTTAATGTGAAAAGTAATCACATTATGGAAATGTTTCGTCACTGCACGTAAATAGCACGAGGACAGCATTGCTTAATCTCCATCATCTCTTCTTGTAAGTATTTTTAAAACACATTTTATATAAAGTGGATTTTTTTCATTTGTATTTCTTTTCAATCAGAAAATTTCATAAACAAAAATATAGAAGAGCTCAGTCTTTGAGCTTTACTGGATCACTATCCATATGCATGCATAACTGTACATACCTATCAACACATACATATGTTTACAAACCACTGTGCACCCAGCCAGCTCAGAGGTGCATATTACTCTGGTTCCACATGACCTTACACTACCTAATCATGAATTGCTCAAAAATACATGAGCATATTTTGCACTGACAGTGTGTTACCTAAATACTTCTAAAACATTTTATGGTTGGCAGTGCTGAAGTATGGCCTACTATGCTTAAGCATTATAAACCTACAGCAAACAATCATTTCAATTTAAATCACTCAACCCTAATTCCTAGCCTCTAACTTATTTCATGAAAAGAGAAAAAAACACCCACTTTTTTCTATCTGTTCTCAGAGGAAGTAACACTGCCCCTTCTCCCAGAATTTTTACTAAGACAACAACACTGCTTTTGATTGGGAACACCAGAAATTTAGCTTAGTCTTGATGAGTAGCAACTGCAGTTGCTACTCAACAAAAGGCCCCAAACATTGCATTGACCAATATGGATGCAAGTACTATCTTCAAGATTACTGACAACAATCAGAAAACAGCAGAAATATACTGCATTTAGCTCCCTAGAATTAGCATTAGTGGATCAGCATTAACACAGGCAAATAGATTTGCAAAGTGTAATGAGGTTTCAGAAGACAAACGGGAAAGTCATTGTACATGACTCCAGGCTTTGTTTCACCTCCCTCACAACTGTAAAAGTCATGACTTTACTTATCAATACATTTCATAATATTTATAACCTGCACAGTAGACTCAGTTCTTAGGGGTTTGTGGGTTTTTTGTTTGGTGGTTTCTGGTTTTGTGTCAGTTGCTTTGATTCATGCAGGGTGTCTCGGTTTTATACAAACAGAAACATACATCAGACATGGTTACGTAAGAAGCAAAAAAGGTCATCACAGGAAAACATTTTACAGTAAGTACCTGACTTTTTTGAGAAATGGCACCATTAAATGAATATAACTAAAACTCCTTTCTTTACTGTGCACTATAAAAAAGAAATTACCTCCTGAATGAAAATCCGGTGACTTAGTGTGATCCGGTCACATCCAGTGACTTAGTGTGATCCGGACACATCAGCTGAGCGGTGGGTTCTCAACTATACCTTTATTTACAGCACATTGCTAGATTTATGATTTAACTCCATGATCTCTCTGTTTGGAACTTTCATAGCCCAATAAGGACAGGATTCTTTGCTTTCAAGAAAAAAAGCCATTGACAGATACCCAAGTTTGTCCTACTTATTATTTCTATTGAAAATAAACTCTAATCTACCATTTTACTAAAGATGAAAACTTATTTTTATTTATATTTTTATTTTTATAAGTTTATGTGAAATTATTTACTTTAAATGGTTATACATTATCCATTGGTAATCATTAAAATTTATTTTTGACTAATAGAATTGTTATATTAAATTTGCAATTTCTTCCAAAAAAGAAATACACAAGAATGAACCTTGGAAATTACATATGTATTCAAATTCCCAATTTAAATTTTAGTATTACGACACATGTAATTGAGTCCTAGTAAAGAGAAAATAAAAAATATTTCCATATAATTTGTCTTAAGGAGCATTTAAAAGGAAACTGGAACTAAAATACATTAATACTATGATTTAAAATTTTTTGAGTAAATAAAACCATTTTAAAGGGTAGACAAGAAAAAACCACAAGACTAGGTTTTATCTTTTAAGAAATACATTATTGCCTGCAGTTACTATAAATCAGAAAGCCTTCTAATTGCTATTTGTGTGTGTGTGTGTGTGCATGTGTGCGACTGGAGAACTGGTGCATATCATTGCTTCAGGCTCATTTTTGCAGATACACTGGAGATGGGACCAAAGCATCCTTACTTTCGTCTTCCAACTAGCTTCCAGCCTCTGAATAAACCAGTTATTAAGAAAAATCTGTTGTAAATGCTGTTTCTGCAGAAAGAAATATTACTGTCAAAAGCTGATTCAGCATTTGAGAGGTTAGCAGTTTGACTTGAAACTTCAGCAGAGAGGTATTTCATTTCCCCACCCAGTTAAACTTTGCAATTCTTTTCCAGTTAGAACTATTTTAAATCACAGTACTTTAAACGTTGTCATAATATTATGAAAAAGTAAATTTATACTTGGAGGATTTTTCACTCACTTGCCTTTAAAATGCTTTTCCAACACCCTACCTGTTTGTATAATGCTTAAGTTACTTGTGTAAGAACTCACACAAAATACCTAAAATATTTTTCAATGGCATGTTTCAGTGACATTCCCACCTCTCTCCACCATACAGAGAAAATCTGCTTTTGCTCTATCAATTTCACTGCAGTTCCAAATAAGCTACATTCTTCATGAGTCTATTTGTCATAACAAAGCTTACGGTTAAACCATCAGCTCAAGTCTACATAATCAGTTAATAACAGAGGTATAGAAATATTTCCTCTAACCATTTCAGCTACACAAGTGTTTATACTCCAATCTGACTTCAAAGCCCCTCTGTCACTACTCAGCACTGCCAACTGCTCTCCGGCAGCACTCCAGCTGCTTCCCAGTTGCACAGCTGGCACAGTCGAAACCCTCTCCTTATATTTTACCCACTCAAATGGCTGGGATCCCAGTGGATTAAGCTGTTCCTGTGCACAGAGCAGATATCAATTTTACAAAGACTTGACACACACCTTCCAAATCACCAATTCCAGTAGCTAATCTAGTCTCCTGCTTAGAAACACAATATCTAGACCAAACATTTGATACAGCATGCCATAGGAAAACCATAACAAACTGGGAACATTTATTTACTTAAATGGACCAACAAGTGACAAGAGTGATCTGCATTTCTCTGTAACATGCAGAGTCAAACACATGGAGAGAGGGATGGCAGTAAAACTAGGAAAAAAGGCACAACAGATTAAAAAGGGTTGAAGCGATTAAAAACTGAATTAGTCAAAGGGGTATTCCATACCATAGAATGCCATGCCCAGCATATAAACTGGACTGGAGTTACCTGGAAGGGCATATTGCTGCTTGGGTCAGGCTGGTTATTGGTTGGTGAGTGGTGAGTGGTTGTATTCTGCAGCACTGCTGTTTATTGGCTTTTTCTTCCTTTTCGCTTTCCCTTTTTAGTTTCATATTCTCTTCCCTTGTGGTTTCCCTTATTAGTAGTAGTAGAA
>JBCJKH010012979.1:27989-46358 GCA_039877255.1 Loriculus beryllinus | reverse complement strand
GGTTTTTTTGCCTTCTTTATAATGGAAAAAGTCTTACTAAAGAACTCCTTATTTTCTGATTGCATTCAGGCCTCACACAGTACATGCTTGATGTTGGTAGATAGGTCAGTTTTCCTCGTTTTTCTGTTCTTCTGTCTTGGGCTAATTTATTTTACCTTGAGAGAACAGGGTTGGCCAGTCAGTTCAAAACCTGCGTTCATTTGAGCTGTGTTTGTTTGTTTGCGTGATGTAGAGGGAAATAAAAACCTAAGAAGACTTTAAAGACTAATAATAAAATAAGACTAATAAAAATCTATGAAGACTTTTCCAGTTATTTCCTCCCTCCACCATTTATTGCCATACACTGAAGACAGGATTGTGGATGGAAAGCAGAAGTGCAGTTATTTCAGCAATAAGCTGCTGTATCTGTGATTCATGGTGATGGTAATGCAGTGTTTTAAAACAAGTAATTGGAACTGAGAAGGAGCCAAAAGGCTCAAAATAATGAACTTCAGTAGGGTAAC
The DNA here is from genome assembly GCA_039877255.1 of Loriculus beryllinus. NCBI lineage: Eukaryota > Metazoa > Chordata > Aves > Psittaciformes > Psittacidae > Loriculus > Loriculus beryllinus. The sequence goes on along the minus strand of JBCJKH010012979.1, from coordinate 45,855 downwards.
TGAAATGACAACGTATTCAGAGGCTGAATCGAGTAGAGGGTGAGTCAAGCTCAGACTCAGCAGCACAGAACCTGGGAAAGGAAGCTTCAGTCTACTTTTCTCTTTTTAGTTTTAATGAATTTTATTGCATAGATTTTGGATTAGTGCAGGTCATAGCTCAGAAAACAAACCTGACATTAGATGAATAAGCTGTAGCGATGCCTCTCTTGGTTCTGTGTGTAAGAAATATATTTTGAAAGGACATGAAGTGAGTAAGTAGCAGGTAACTCACATGTACAGATTGGTTTGCTCTGATTAAATATTAGAGAAGGGAATGTTGTGTGTAATTTATCAAATAAAACCCATGAGATGAGAAAGTAATACTGTTTCCCTGGTATGATATGTCTCAAAAGGTGTAAGAGCTTGCCTGAGATGTCCAAGTAAGTGAAATGCTTAGCTTGAGTCTTGAGTCATGTATAAATTCAGTTCTGTATCGTCAGTCTTCAGTGCACAGTATTAGGCACCCCAGTGTCTCGGAAGATCTAGACCTGTCATTTTTAGCAACAGGAATTAGGTGTCTACATGCCTTTCAGTGTCTGAGTCACATATTGTATGACTGCTTCCTATTCCTATTCAGGTATTTACCTGATTTTGAAGGGTTGCAAGCCCTTCAGGCAGGACAGTGCTTCATTGACCTTGTTCAGTTTCTCTTAAATAGGGCAGATACTGGGCTTGCAGATGTTCTGGCTGTTTGATCTCTTATTTTCTTTGTCTCTTAGCGTAAGCTTCATCATCACATATTTTTATGCCACTAGAAAATGTCATTGTTTTAGAAAAAATAATAACTGAATAGGATTATGTGGGTCATCACCAATTATAATAGGCATGAATAGGGTTGTGAAAATGTGCTTGATTCAGGATTAATAGAGTAGTTAATGTACTTTATAAGTATAGCTTTTCTCTTCTCCCAGACAGGATGCTAGCCAACATTTCCTACATTTTCCTGGTATAGTCATGACTGCATGTTTGCAAACAGTCTTACTAAGGTGTTATGTTCTCTAATTAGTCATGAAGCAGTTTGGACTAATTGATAGAAGAAAAAAAGAAAAACTGCATGGGACAGAATTATCTGGTTGTGGTTACCCTGTGGTTCTTCATCTATTGTGTAACATTTAGTCCATCTGTCTGTGCCTCAGTTTCCCTTTACATTAGAGATTAATTTCTTCTTTTAAAATAATAATCATAGTAAAAAATCTTAAGTAATTCTTGATATAGCAAACCTCCTACAACAGGTGGTAAGCTGTTTTCATTAATATTTTCAGTTCCCAATTTCAGTTCTTCAGGAGTGGTGATTGTGTTTCAACTGAAATGCTACCTGGGAAATATGTTTTCAAGCTTTGATCCAATTGTCATAACTTCTGTATCTGAGCTTATTTTCCCAAGTGAACGTATGCTTTCACAGTTGTCTGAGCTGTAGGTCTTGGTCTTGCACTGCACTAGACAAGTCAGTCTCTGAAAATGAGGAACCAGTGTGTAAGGTGAGAAGCAATATACACTGCTTCATGGAATGAACAGAACAGTTGGGGACTGAGTGAACCCTTCAGACTGAATATGGGGCGTGTTTGTGCTGTGAGGGAATTGTTCTGACTGTCCTACGCTGTCTGTCCTGCCAGTGCTCTTTGCTGATCAGTGATTCTGAGTGGGATTTTTTCTGTATCTAGTTCAAACCTATTGCATGCTCCGCTGTTTTGTCCAAGATCAGTGGACCATAAAATGCATATAGTTTTTCAGGCCCATTTTCCACTGCCCAATCTCCATACACATACAGTCCAGGTAACTGGAGTACTTAGCTTTTCTTGTCTGCTCCTTTCCTGATCCTTCTGAAGTCATTTCATCTCTCTTCTTTCTTCTAATTTTCCCCTCAACTCATGTGGAATAAAAAAACAGGACAAGCCTTGAGCCTTGATCTAAAGCTCAGGACAGTGAGCTGAGAAGGCTGATACTGATTTTGATATTTGTGGATGTTCAAAAAGACGAGGGAAGGAATTCTCCTTTCCACAGTAAACGCTATACTGAATCATTGGAAAAGAGCTCAGCTTTGTATTAGTATATAGATTTGCCATTAAATCATTAAGAGGGTCATTAGACTGATTCAAATTCAGTGTCAGATTTTCCAGATGGGCTTTCTTGGTATTAGTGGTGCTAGTGCATTCAAAGTGAATTGCAGGAAGAATGCCAGGATAGCTGCTGCTACTGCAACCTCTGCTGGGCTCAACTTGGAATTTATTGTCATTTAGTGGCAATATTGGTGAGAACATAACCTTTTGTAATGTTTAATGTTTTATTGGCTATAAAGTATAAAATATAGAGTAAAGAGAAGTAAAATACTATTTTGTTAGGTCAGGAGCCAGATTTATGCTTGTACTTACTGATAGATTAATCAGTGGGTCATAAAGATCAGACCGCCTGCCTCCTAGCTCTTCCTTTTTTTTTTATGTGTGTGTATTCAACAACCCCTTCTTTGTGATAGTTAGGCCCATGGGAGCTTACCAAAACACCAGGCCCCTTTTGTCCAAGGGTATTAAATTAGCTGTTTAGATCAAGAAGAATGTAGTGGATGCTTCTGTTTCAGACATTAAGCAGTTGAGATAGGACTAAATAGACTCAGATGCTTGACATGTGCAAATGGAGCACTTGCTCACAAGGGACACTCAGCTGCGTTGGGAGCTAATTCAGCACACAAAAACTAGGCATTAAATAAATTGTGCATTAACATTTGGTGGGGAGTAATAAGCAAAGAATTCTCAAGTCTTCATCTTAAAAGGAGTGCTAGAGCATGTTTCACACTGTTTCACGATATGTCTAGTGTGCTGTTATTCAAATAGATTAATAGTGAGAATAGAGCTTGAAGGCTTCTCTGAAAAACAGCAACAGATTGAGATTTTTCATTAGATTGATAATCCTGTCCTGTGATGAAATTGATAAGGTCTCATGATCAGTCTTAGAAGAAGGTAAGACTGAGTGGCACCACGAGGGAATTCTCTTTGGTAAAGCAGAGTGCTCTGGCAGGAGAGTATGAAGGCAGCATCTTTGTCACAGTGTCATTGTCTGGCTGATACAGAATATTTCATACTCAGTGGAAGTGACAGAGGGCAGGTGCTTTTTTTGGTTTTTCCAGTAAGAACAGAGTGAGCTGGGCTTGTGGCTGTTGCGCTACTGTAAGAACTTTGGTAATTCCATTAGTGCCCTCTGGAAGGGGCTGCTCAGGACACGTGTTTTGTTGCGTTGAGACTTCATTCCTAATTGTCCTCTTAAACCGGCTTTCTCAGAGGGTAGAATTAATCCAAAAGATTTGTTCCAAATAATTTGGTAAAGCCTGCAAGAAAATGCTGGTTCAGTAATGCCCAGTATGGGCACTGTTTGGTATCAGGGTTGTGCATTTCGTTTTGTTAATAATAGGAAATTTGCAAGAACTGTGAACCTGCTTTTCCTTTTGGAACAAGGGGTTCAGTTTTGCTTCTGATCAGTTTTCCTGTTTTCCTTTTTCTACATAGCCCCCTTCTTTCTACACCTAAGTGGAGAAAACAAAAAAACCCCACCCTCTCTCTCCCTGAAAAATGCCTCATGTTGTGCAATTAGAGATATGAAGTGAGAAAACCTGGAACATGTGTATCATTCTTTCCATATGTATGTGGTAGTGCATTCTCACATTTCCAGGAATACAGAAAGATATATTTTATACAGGTCTTATATTCCTGCTTACCTGCACTGAAATAATCCCTTCAAGGAAAAAGATGAAATCCTTCTAGTAGCGGGGTGGTACTGGTGATACACCTTTCACTAAATCCTTTATGTTCCAAAGGAGAGTCTAAATGTGCTCTCTAGTATACTAGTATGGACAGTGACAGATTCAAGATCACACTTGACCTGGGCTGTGAAATGTGACTGTTCTTCAGGGCTTTCCTTTAAAATGAAGGGAAACTGTAGGAAGAACAATACTTTATGCATTTCTATTCTGCCTTTTATCCCAAGAGATCCCAGAGAGCTTCAGTAACTACTGTGGAACCTGCCTTTAATGAAGACGAGTGACAGACCTCAATTGTTTCAGCACATTTCCATGAGGGTTTTTTCTCCTCATACAGTGGTTCTTTTTTCTGTCTCTAATGCAAGGTGGGGGGAAGATAGCTGCATTTGGGGAGGTTTCTATCTTTGCAAATCTGCTGGTATCCCCATGAGACAGAAGTAAAGGATTTTTTGTCTGTAGCTTCAGGGTAGTAGCACACAAGAAGCATGCTCGTTGTGGCTGTGCTGTTCTGAAAGGACTTTATCTCTGCAAAACTTCCTTACTTCTGCAGGGGTGATGTGGCCTGCTGTAGCTCTTAGAGTGACGTTTGTTTGCTTCTGGTGTAGTGAATTGTCTTTGACAGCTGCTGCACACTCTGCCGAAATTGGTTCGTTAACACAGTGGAACAACATACACTATGCATCATAGTGGAAGGGGGAAAATTAAGTTCTCTTTTTACATGTGGCTTGATAGCACAGGTGACCTAAATGGCCGTCTCTCCCTGTCACTCTCTGTGACACATACCTGTTTGCTTCTAAATGAAATATAAAGAGATTTCTCTCCAATAGTGTTCCTAGGCCAGGTCAATTATGGGTTTCCTTGCAGCATTAACTCCTTGGCTTGTGGAGCATCTTGACTCTAATCTACTTAGAAACTGAGCTGGTTAAATGAAAACTTGGGTTGCAGGAAAGAAAAGAGACCTTAGAACTGAACCAGCAAAATGCTGCTCTGTTTGGCTCTCAACGCTTCCAGTTGCTGCTAAGGAGCATGCGATCCTTTTTAAAGCCCTGTTCTACTAATTAAATATGACACATTTATTAAATATGTAAAACCATCCTATTGTCAAGTACATACAGTGTATAGCAAAGACAGCTGAGCACTATTGCTTGGCTGCAGGCAGGGATTTGCAAAGTCTGCAAAAATATCCCGAAAGGAATGGTGACAGTCTGCATTGCAATGCACCAGCTCCTGCAGAAGTGTGCTGTATTTTTAATCTTCTTTCATTGTACCTACATGAAAGGATCATCTGCAGGGGCAGATGTTGGCCTCACACCAGTTCTAAATAATGGATTTGTATTCTTCTTTTGTGGAGCCAGTTTACGTGTTGTTTTACTGGCTCCTAGAGCCCAAGGAAATGCAATTTGGAGCCAGCTCTGGTTCCGTAGCTCTAGTTTGCCTAGCTCAGGAAAATGCCAGGGCTGTTTCAGATAAGCCATCTGGCTCTCTTGAGTGGGCTTATTAGTAATAGTGGAGGTGGGTCTATTAGCTTGGGACTGGAACTCCGAAACAGATGCTTTGTTTATGTGTAAAATATGGCTCCCAGCCAAAGCGCTAATCATGATTGCCTCTGAAGTGGTTCTAATCATCTGCATGAGACTGCATCAGCTCTTGTGTTGTTTGTACAAGCTGGTAGTTTAGAGGTGTTGTGTACAAGATATTTGTAGTCATAATTTCTCCAAACAGGTTAAGGCAAACATTATGAGAATCGGCATATTAATGTGCTGTGCTTCAAATTAGAATTATAAACACACTTTCCTCATTGGAGGCCTAATCTGCTAGGAAGAAGCCAGATGTTTACTGATGACACCATTATTTAGAAGGACCTATCAAACTGAAACAAATTACTGTTGTTTAACTGGAGGAAAGCCTATTTTTATGTATCAACCTAGTAAAACAGCTCTGTGCTGGTTTTGTTCTTCAGGCAGCAGGCCAAACATGAATCTCAGCAGATTGGCAGGTTCCCCTTCTGGCCTTAGGTGTTGTCTGTGTTTCAACAGCCTATGTGAAATAAGTGAAAATAGGAATGAGTGGTCCTGATTTATTTTTACCAGAAAATGATTCTGAGGCTGAGCAACAAAGTGGATTACATTGTGAGATTTCAGTTAACATTAAGAAGAGCAAAATAAAGGTAGAAAATTTTGTGAAGAATGGAAAATTTAGACATGTTCTATTAAAGTCTTTTTTCTGTTTTCAATTCGGATGCATTTCTGAGAGAGGGAAATTGTAACTGGGTAATGCGCATGAACGGTTAAAATCAAGGTTTTATTCATAAATTATTTCGTGTGGTGTGAAAAAGTATTTTGTGATTAAAAAGGGTGAGTATTTCAGGCAGGATGGCTTTAACCAGGCTTTCGGGTTTTCCTTTTCCTTTCAAATCTCTGATTCCATACCAGCTTCCCTCTCAGGAATTTGAAGTAAAGGCAGCTATCTGAATCTGTCTCATGATCTTCAGTAAATGTTTGCTTCAGTTAGTCTTCTGATATTCTCATCTTGTATAGCTCTGCATCAAAGCAGCTTTGGGTTTTTCTTTCATTAGCCTTTCCTGTTTAGATGAGCTGAAAAACTGACACTGCATGTCAGGGTTGCCTGTAATACCACATTCTAAAAAGTAATGTAGGTGCATGCTTTTAATACTATGATTTTGTTATCACAAAGTTTACTTTTCTGCTAAAGTGTCTGAGCTTCAGAATAAGCTTGACACTTAAGCCAAACTGTTGGTATGCCAAATACAGGCCTTCACTCTGTAAAAGGGAAAAAGTGAGGTAATGCATGGATTGTATCATGATAATAGTCCTCTAAAGATGAGCTGGAATGGTCAGGTTATGTGCCAGGCTTGTATAATTTGTATCATGCTGTCTGTGGATACATAAATCAATAGCTTTTGTGTGGTCTAGTGGACTCGTACAATTATCAGATGAAAACTCCCTCTTTTAAATTCTGTGTACATGGCTGTGACTTTGAATTGTCAGTCTACATAATAGTACTGTGAAGTACAGGTTCAGCGTTTGTTTACTCTGCTGTTTCCTGAGCTGATGGTTTCTGAAGCAGCCTATTCTATCTGTATGATAGAGGTATCCAAAACACTACTGTTATTTGCATGTAGAACAAACATTGTATTTGATAAAACAAAACAAAACAAACCCCCGACTGAATCCATAGTAATCTGAAAGCTTTGTTCCAACTATAGATGTTCATGGAGAGTTGTAGCTTCTTGGGGTCCTACATGGCACATAGCAGAAAACAGAAAGTATGCAATGGAAAAAGATCTGGCATCATCTGCCTGTATCTGTTAATTAAACCTTGTCATCTTTTCTCCTTGATTACAAAAACGGTAAAGGTTGGGTAAGTAAAAGCATTTCTGTCATACTTTTGATAGTATTACAGAACTGAGCATTCTCAGTTCTCTCACTGAAATCATCTTAGAGGTTTAGACTCGCAGAAAAGCATGGTAGCTCTGAGCAAAGCCTGTAACATTGCTCATAATGTAGCCCTTTTGTGGCTAGACACTGCAGCCCATGATATGTGCAAAAATAACTTACGGTTCAAAAAACACCTCTACCCACCCAGAGTGTAAAAGCTTAATTGGTAGAAATCCCTGCTGGACCTATCACACTCCTGTCTTATAATCTTACTGGGCATGGTTCTCAAAGCATAGAGGCAAAATGAAAAGTTGTTTAATTTCTCTTCTGTGCATCAGAACTTCCTGAGTGCACATAAGACCATAAAACAAATACTCATTCCTTTTTTAATTAGCTAGTTCCTCACTGTTGCAGCTGCTTTCTTTGACAAGTGCATCATCGGTTTCCCTTGATTTTCAGAGTACAATGATACATGGGTATCAAAGTGGGGATCTTTTGCATGCACCAAGAGGCAGCTTTCGTGTTCCTTGCATTGTCTAGATTGTGAGTGCTGTGGTTTGTATGAGGAGTTTTATTAATAGCTATGTGAAGTTCACTATGTATTAGGTGCATTAACGGCTGCAGTGAATTTTCTGTGTATTCGATTCGTAAGGAGTTCAATGACATTTATGTCTCCACAGTGCGATGAGGATGTAAAATATTCCTTTGCTTAGCAATATAATCAAACAGAAGATAGTTGAAAAATTAAAAATATAATGGAGGCATTTATTAAGACTACTTCAAAACTGTGCATTCTTAAATAGCATGTGCTATTTACTTAGATATTTGGTTAAGTGGTGTATCTTTTGTTCAGGAGTGAAGAGAATATCAGGAAGTAACTGTGAGGCCAGATTCAATGGTCTCTCCCAGGGAAAAGCTCCCACTGACTCATGTTCAATAGAGACCACAGAATTTGTCTGAGAAGGAAGGAATTTTACCTTCATAGGCTGCAAATGTCTAATTAAAGGCCCAAGTGGGTTTTCTTTGAAGTCAGTTGGGGCTGCTCATAGAGGAGCAGCAGTTCAGCATAAGTAAAGGTGTCTGGCCCAGAAAACTTCTAACAAATGTTGCACTGTGTTAAAATAATCTGAGCATCAAGCACAGAACAAATGTAGCGTTTCAGTTAATGAGTCTATTATGCCATGTTTCCCTAGGAAACTTGTAATTATAATTAATTACCTCAAATCTGCTGCTAATCCATTTGAGCTTAGAAAAGACATGAATTTTAAAAGTTAATTTTCTTCTGCTATGTTACTGTCTTTGAACATTTGAATATTTGAAGTAACATCATAACTGAATGACTTTGATTTTACATATATCTTCAAATTCTCAAGCTCTCTCAGTTCTACATTGAGTTGCTGTTTAGCAACTGCTTGTAGAAATATATTGGGGGTGGTAAGAAATAGAGAGACTCTGTATTTGCATGAGCTCAGAAATAATACCTTCAATTATATTTTGAACTGTATTACACAGTGATAAAGTTCCTGCATTTTTATATACAAAGGGGGCATATGGAAGTGAAAATGCTACCACTTCAGCAATATTTGAGCAGGACTGTTTTGGACTGATTTTAGAACCTCTGGGTGCCATCCACCTTCTTGCTTTCAGATCTAGGTGAGATAGTGTATTTAAGAGCACTTGATAAAAAAGGAATATTATAGCAAATTAGTTGTTATACCAAACCCAGGATGGGTGTAAATTTATGACTACAGAGCATATTTACATTAGCTAAAAAGATGTCCATTATAGTGTAACAGTGTGACCAATTACTCAACTAGCTTTCATTCAGATGGTTGGTATTTAGTTTAGGAACTGGTATTTAAAAGATGGAAGAGAATTGAGTAATCCTAGCAATGACAAGCTGTACAGGGAGAAATCTATTCAGTATTGAAAACACAGTAGAAAGAACTGACTGAAATTAGCTAGAATAGAGACTGACCATAAGACTTAACCTTGTCCAGTGCGTATGCTCTTGCAGCTAATGTAGTCAGTGTAGCTTTCTAGCCACTTTTTCAAAAGGATCTTTAATGAGCATGAAGCTGTAATTCCATTTTCATAAAGGCTCTGAAAAAAAAGAAGTATTAGTATATCTGAAGGTATGCCTGTGGCATATAAAGAAATGCTGTGGTGCTCAGCAGCCCCATTTTCAAAGAAGAGTTAAATTTTATAATTTATTGTTTTGTATAGTTTCATCTAGCTGCTGAACTGCTGATGGTCTTAATCACTGCATGTTGCCCCTGGCTGGGAAGGGTGAAGTGTCCTTGTCTTCCTTGAAGACCTGGCTGGAAAAACTGCACCAGTGACAGCAGTAGTAAACCAAGGCAAGTATTGCCTATGTACAGTCTTTTGGGACCTGTGTTTTCCTGCAGCTACTTTAGCTCAGATTTCTGGCAAAGGAAGCAATCCGCTGATAAAGGTTTGTGCTATAGAATCAGCTGATTTGGAAGCTAATCATAGTAAATGGAAGCAAAACAAGTGAGGTTTCATTATTATATGTATAAACTCTGGCTGATTTTAGTGTATAGTGAGAACTGAGTTTTCTTGCAAATGAGCCAGATAGCCTGTAAATATTATCTGTTTGTGACAGTGTACTTCCAGGGGTATGCTTATGGCACTTGTGCAATTTTACTACCAGGCACTATGATCTAGTCTTTGTCCTAAGCAAATACTAAGTATCTGTGGAGCTAGTGTGATATGTATGTTCTCTTTGCTTATCTTTTTCCTGTAGAACAGCTGGAAGTAGGACCTCAGTATTATCGTTGAGGATTCCTTGCTGAATTTCTTTTTCTCTGCCATTTAAAATTAGTCTTTTAATACCTGGAAAGTCATAATAGTTATGAAAGGGATGAAGTAAGGATAGAGTTTAAACCTTTCCCAGATGACCTAGAAGATATCTTGAAGTAATTTCATAGGTTTAAAAAACACTTACGATAATGATATGAATTTTGGTTGTGCTGCTCCTGCATTGTAGGTTTGCAGAGCAGTGCCCTTGTCAGATTTTAATTTCTACCTTGCCTTCCAACTCGTTATAGAAGCTACAGGCTCTGTGCTGCACTTCTAGCAACTGCTATCCTGAAGACAGGAAATAGATTCAGGGAATCCGTTCTGTGCACCCAGGGACAATCTCACTTCAGTCACACCAATTCTGTAGAGCTTCTAAGAGAGAACAGTTTAATTTTAGTACTGTGTTAATAGTTAATGTGCCATGTGAGAAATGCCATTATGAGAAGAAATGTGATGGTATATAAATAGGTGAGGATATCTTGGGTTTCACCACAATAACCTCCGGTTTCATACTTGGTAATTTAATCCAAGTTTGCTACAGTTATACTATAGCCTTTAATTTTAACCTGTTTCAGTTGTTACTGTTAGGGGTAAAATCTATCTATGAAAATTTGGAATTGCCACCTATGTGCAAAGTTTATGTTAAAATAAAGCTGATATGCTGTCAGTATGTTGCAGAGAGATAGCAATGTATGGTAAGTGACATATTGAAGTACAATCCAGTGCAACAAACAGACTGTTTAGTGTGATACTTTTAATTTGGGGTAGCTCCTGAAGGGGGCGAGAGCTGGGCATATTTGCTTCAGATTCTCTGTGTGCATTATTTATGTCTATTTACATCTGAAATATAATTGTGTACAGAGAAAGCACAAGGAAAATGGCTTGCATACCCTCTAGAGCTGAAAAAATCAGGACATACTGGCTCACTGGGTTGAGCCAAAAGACTAGAACTAAAAGCATAACTGTTCTTATTGTCTAGATATTAGCACACTGTTCATACTAAAAGGCCTTGTATATATTAGGAAACAAAGTGTATTTGGTCTCTAGAAGCTGTTTCTTTTTCTAACTTGCTATAAGTATTTTGAAAGAGCAACATTTTTCTTCAGATGTAGCAACAGGCATGAACAATTCACTCAAAACAGTGGTTTGAAATGGATTTTGTACCTCTCTAGTATTGTTTAGCTCACATGTGGAAGCCATTGCCAATACAATAGTGCTGTGATCTCATCATGCATGCAGGGATTGCAGCTGAGAACAATGTGGTGCAAGGGGGAGACATGTTCTAGGTGTCAGGAAATGGGCAGCACTTGAGCTGCTAGATTTCCAAATCCATGGCAAATGTTGACAGCATGGTAAAGATATTAAATGCAGAGTTAACTTCAGCAAATTTAAGATCCTCATTTTCTTTGGAAAATATGTATAAATAAATTAATTGAATATGAATTCTCTAATGTACCAAATGCGTACAACTACATGATATGGGTTCTATGAAGTGTCTGATTTCCGATGCTACTGAGAAAAAATGGTGAGGAAGATCGGTTACATCCACAACCATTTTTTTTAAACCAAACAAATCACGTTAAAATCTTAAGGTTCAGGACTTTTAATTGCCAAAACAAATTTTGGCTTTGCATATTTACTTTTTGCTGATTACCGTTCTGCAGCCTGCTGTTTCATGGTATGTTATGAGAGATGGTTTTGTTTGACTTTAGGCAGTTGAGTAGTGTTTCGGGTCTAGCTAAGATAATGGTTGGTAATATTCATTAAATCAAAGACTAATTATGATGCACATTATATTGAAGTCAAAAAGATTTTTAAAGGGCTCTTCAGTATATGGGTAATGGATGGGAATCAGGGCCTTTGGGCTGTGAGTTATAGAATGAAATTCTGCTCTCTTTATTCAGGTTTAATAGCATTTTGGTTTGCCAAAGTATTCCTGTGCCATTGTAGGTGACAGGTTTTTGCATTAAAAATTGATATAGTGAGGAAGGTATGGCAAAATCCAAAAGTAACTCTGTAACAGATTAAAGTGTGTGCATGAAAATGAGTCATAAGGCAGGAGAAGAGATTAGCAGCTCTTTAGCTGATAATTCTTGTTAGTCAATAAAAGTATGGAGTCTGTACACTGTCTCCATGCATTGTGCATATCACATACATACTCTCAGTAAAAGATTAACTTTAACTTAAATATATTCATATTAATTGTGATTTTATTTACAGCATTTCTAAAAGCAATTTCTGTGGTCACTATGCTGAGATGATGTGCTTGGTTCATTCCAGTATTATATCTGTAGGAAGACAAGCTTTGCGATTAGGGACTGACCATACTGGAATCTTGCCCCCTACGATTTCCTCACACACACTCCCCAGCATTTCTCTGGTATTTCCCAATAGCAGGTATTAATGGTGGAGCTAATGCATGATGTACCCACCATGTAGTGTCTTTATATCTGTGCCTTTGGATTATTCTTCTTTTTTTCTATCACCAAACTGCAGTTAAGGTACAAGACTGCTGGAAAACATAATGCACCCTGTTTTTTTCCAGGCTGGCTACTCCATCATCCTTGATTCCTGTATGCAGAAAACTAGTTTTGTATTAAGATGTAGACAGAAACAACAAGAATGCCAATCTGAAGTTCTTGTTCCAAGTTGTTGTCTGTAAAGTTTCTTTAATAAGAGTATATGGAAATTCCATTATGTATAAAATGTCTTTTTTTCCACGACAGAAATTCTTGAGTGGGAGGGTTTTTTTTAGGTTTTTTTACCTCCACAAAGTTTTGTGATTTTGATTTTTTTTTTTTTTTAATATTTTTAGTAGTTACTTGAATCTTTTTTGGAGTTTCCGGATTTTGCTTCACTCCCTGATGTGTTCTAGCGGAAAAAAGTCAGACTCCAAATGCCTTCTCTGCCTCAGGTGGCCTTGGATATGCAAATCTGTCTTGAATAGCAGAGGAGTTGATAACTCTGGCCTACAGCTCTCACACAAAGCAGACAGATTTGTCTTCTTTACCCCCTGTTTGTCTCCTCAGGAACTCTGTTCTTGGTTGACAATATAAAGCAAAATGAAAAAAAAATGAAAAGCCTGCTCTAAGCAAAGTAAGAGGAAGGGGAGCAGGGAAAGAAAAAGCACTGCTTGTGTTTCAACCAAATAAATTGCTTACTGCAATTCTTTATAGGTGTCTCTCTTATTGTTTTACTCTTATTAGTGGAAATGAAGAGTAAAGTATTTCTGTCACTTTTTTCATATTTCCACATTTTCATGGGATGTGTCACAATATGTCATTTGGCAGATCAAATGCTTCAGAGGGGCCCTGAACCACTGCTACTGGAAGAAGATATGAATTGCATTGCCTACAATAAACTGGATATCGTAAAGAAAAGGGAAAAACTTCTGTGGATGTTGTTTGAACAAAGGGTGGCTATTGTAAACACAGAAGAAGAAAAACGATTCTGTCTTGCTTCTCAGATGTTATATCTATGGTAGCCTTTTATTAGCCATTTAGATACAGTTTGCTATTTAAAGCTTTGAATGTTCAATTAATGGGTTAATCCTTCTTGTAGGTTTTACCCTTTGTTTGTTGGTAATTGAGGTATTTGTTTATCTTAATTTTGTTAAAGTATGTGATTGAAAGAAATTAGTATTAATGCTTTGAATAACAATTGAAGAGCAAAGCTTTTACATGGTGGTTTGTCACAGAAGTTGCTATAATACACATTTCAAAGCAATATACCTAGAAACAATTTGCTAAACTGGTTACTGACCAGCTACTGCACAGGTTTCTGTATCACTGGGTAATGCACTAGCTGGTAAAAACAGTGCTTCCAACAGCTGGAAATTACTGCTGCTTTGTTTCCCCCCCCTTTTTTAATCTGGTTACATTTACAGTACAGATGAGAACTGCAATACCGTAATTAGAAAACTGTGAAATTGGAAAGGACTGGTGCTTGTCTAACACAAAAACCGCTGCAAAAGTTCAGCAGAGGGAATTTTTGATGTAACAGGAGTGTTAACAGCAGCACTAAATTAGAAGCTGCCTATGGAATCCATAATAAAACAGACAGTGAAGCTTCAAACAGAATTTCCATGACTGAGTATGCCTATGTTCCAGACCCATCTCTGGCTTTTTGCTTTATAACCCTCACTCTTTCCAATTTCCTTTTTCTGAGGTTGTTTTTTAGTAAACAATAATGCAATAGAAGAGTTCTCTGATGTTAATGATGTATGTGCATTGCTCAGCAACAGGGGTTTTTAAAATTAATTAATAGCTTAGTAGAAAAAGTGAATTAATTGCTGCAGCAGGAGGCCTGGGAGTCTGTAGGAGTTTTGGACTTACCCAGAAAATTGATGGATTGTGAGCAGCAGAAATCAAGTTTCATTATGCTGCCCTACATAGGTGCTTCTGATGTGATTCCAGGGAGTGCCCACTGGACAGAATGTACTTCAGTTCATTCCAGTAGCTCTTTTGTAGCTAAAAAGCAATTTTCTGGGCTCAAAGAAAATGTTCAGAGTGAAGTTTCCATTATGTGTGTGTGTTAATCTATTATTGCCTATTTGTGCAGTACCTGGTCACTGGGGCCCATACACTCCATTTTCTGTCTCTTCCTTTCTGTGCTTGTTTTGGCATCTTTCGCAGACTCCTGCCAACTCTTTGTCAGAAGTCTCTTGTCTTTGATCCAGGCCAGACGTGGCTGGAGTGTTGTTTTTATTGCTGTAAAATTTATCCCTAGGGGCTGCAATTTTCTTTACTTCATTGAATATCACCTCCCTTTCTGTTTATGTCACTGGTGTGTACCTGTTCAGCAGAGACATGTACATTCCTTATTGATATGCTGTCACCAAGCAAATGAGGCTTAAAGAAGGATTTCTTGAAAAGCTTAAGAATTCTTGAAAATTTCTTGAATCTTATAAAAAAAGTTGCTATTCAGAGGCCTGGTGCTATGACTTCAGGCATCAGAGTAGCATTGCTCAGAAAACTGCAGAATCACACAAGAGCTTTAATTGTCTTCAACATGTGTTTCAGTTGGATTTAGTAGGATGTGTATTTTATGTTAGCCGAATGCTTATTTTTTAGATAAGCATTTATTGTTGTTTAACAGCTTTGTAATAGATATGGGAGTATCTAATGGAGGTGTGTTACAGAGCTGTTATAAATACATTTTAGGTAATCAGTGAGTACTTATTGCACAATTACTGCCTTATTAAATCTAATTTGAGAGTGTGGTTTAGGAAATGGAGTGCTGGCTCCTCCAGTCACATATGTCTGCATGTTTTGTTGCAGATTCTATGATGCTAAATTTACCAACAGTGACTTGCTTGGAAATCAGTGATTTTTAAAAGGCTTCATCATCTCACTGAAGCTTGCCACGAATTTCTTGCTCTGTTCTTAGCTGCTAGTGAGAGTTTCATTAGATGTTCGAGGCAGCCAGATGAAAAAAAATGCTACTTTCTTGGTAGCATGGGAAATTCCAAAGGGATGATCAGTGGGCATTTGCAAAATGGTCACTGCTTTGCTGGAATGTTGAAGGCAGGTAATAACTCCTGACAGCTAGGACAAGTAGCTCCTGAGGAGAAAAGGTAAATGTTTTTTGTGGTAGTGGTGGTGGTGATGGTGTGGGAAACTTTGCTGACATGATTCTGCCTTCCCTCCACACCCCTATTTCTTGAAGGCATAGTGTTTCTACAGGGAAGGCTGCCTTGGTGCAGTACCTGGAGAGAAATAGAGGGGATTTGTTTGGGGAAATACTTCAGCATAGGGTCACTGTGATAATGTTACTTCTGTTTGGTGACCTACTAGATGTATTGTTGCAAGTATAGAATAAAGCCTTTAGTTGTAGATGAATTTGGTTGGTGAGCTCTAGAACTTCCCTGGAAAGACAGACTAAAGATCCCATAGTCACTTCTTAGGGTGTGGGAACTTCCCACATGTGCCTTTAATGAGCTGCAGTTGCTTTTGAATGTGTAGTTGCTATCCTTTCAGTCTTCAAGCTTTAGATAGAGTGGAGGGCAAACAGGTGGGATGGGTGTGAACCTAACACTGAGAAAGCTTAAATAGGAATGGCTATCTCTTCAAATACAAAGCATCTGGAGAAGCAGCTGACTCTTCCTCAACATGGGAGTTCCTGCTTTTTTGGATAGTGCCTTATCAAGCAGTCTCCTGGTAAAAGCAGTGGAAGGTTGTGAAAGGACAAGAGATTGGTAAGTTTGTTTTATAAGTGGAAGTGTGGCTTGGAGTTCCTCTTAGGGAAAAGTAGCCTAGGGTAAAGGGTCACCTGCAGGTATTTTTTGTTCCTAAAGATTTATTATTTCTTATGTTTAAAACTTGGGCAAGGATGAAGTGCTTGCATCTACCATGAGTATCATAAAGAGTTCACTTGTAAAAAAAAAAACTTGAGACTGAGATTTTGTGAAGGGCTGATGTGAGCTATGGGGTGAGCCTAAAGATTCAAGTCAGGAGAGCTTGGCTGTGAGTTCATATTGCACTAAGGAGAATGCTTCAGAATACAGAAAGAGCGGGCTTTAGTGCTTATCTCTGTGCTGCAGAGACTTGAAACAGCAAACAGATTCAGGTAGCAGTGTGGTGAATGGCTAGTGAATGAGTGAGGTGCGCTAAAAAAGATCCATGTGCAATATGCTACAATGGCTGGAAAGGTAAGGCTGGCTTGTTCCAAAATATATGACTGGTTTGGTTAATTACTCCTCTCTGACTGTTGTTCTTGTTCTGTAGCATCTCCCTATTAATTCTGGTTTCATAATTAGATTGCTGCCTATTCTTATGTGTTCAGATTAAAGCTCTCATGTAGTACAGTATCATTCTTGACCTTTTAAATGACCTCTTTTAACAATGTGGCACTGAAGGAGTAAACAGTAATGAGTTTATTGTGCTCCTTCCCTCGTTCTCAACTTCATCTGATGCACTGTGGCATAGGCAAGAAGACCAATTATTTTTGAAATCATGCTAATTAGTAAAAAGGCCGTGCCCTGATAGCTAGTGAGCTGAGTCAGGTATTGTTCCTCATCTCCCTCCTCCCTCCTGCACTGCCCTCGTGCTAGAGATATGAGATATGGATCGTGAATACTGGGCTAAACATGTGCCTGGTAGGATTACACTGAGGTCACCAGTGTGGCAGTCGAGATGAATGTGTCCTGTTGTGTTTCCAGATGACAAAGATACATGAATAAAATAGAGCGGAGTAGCTGTTCTGGAGAGCAGTGACATTGTAAATACACACGTACCCTGGAGTAATAACACAGCTTCCTGCAGGAGCTACATGTGTCAGACTATTCCAGTTCAGAAAAAACTGTTGAAAAGATACAACTGGGAATTTCACAATGGGTCATTTTGTTCCTTGAACAGAAATATTTTCATTTGAAACTGGTATAATTAAGATATTTCATGAGTTTCTAAGCTCTGTGGAATTATTAATGCTTAAGTTGGTCCTGTGGTTCTCTCTTGTTTATGTCAGGTTAGCATAGTTGAGATAGAAGAAGTATCTCTTTGAAAATTAAGTGCTAGTTTATCTTCCACTATATGTAGAGGACTCAACAGGGAGGATTTGAAAGGCTGAAAATGAGGTAGCTGTAACATTTTAAAAGCACAAATCCTTCAAGTGTATTGGAGAAAAAGCCAGTTGTTTCTGATACATTTGAAAACAATGAATTAAGTGAACCAGATTTCAAAGAGAAGTTCTGACCTTTTTGCTTATATGTCCCAATAGAGAATATTCCCTCTGTGGGTAAACCACACACAGTAGCATCCTCCTCATATAATTTACAGTAAATCAAAGTGGTACAATGCTAATGTAAAGGCAAAGTTGCTGTGTTCTAGAAACAAACTGTCCTGTCATCTGAGGTGAGATAACC
>JBCJKH010012979.1:9248-27979 GCA_039877255.1 Loriculus beryllinus | reverse complement strand
GGGTAACACAAAACCTAGTCTAGGCTGAGATAGTCTGAATTTTTACCCATCTTTTCTCCTTCCCACAAAAGATGTGCAATGGAATGTGTATATGCTGGCAAATCAGCTGAGTTGGGCCTTGCCCATTTCTTTTTATCGCACAGAGGAACCTTACACAAAAAGGAAAATGTCTGCAGTTGCACTAAGAAAACTGGTCCTTCGTTGCTGGTTAAGGAGGACTATTCCAGTCTTTCCAGAAAGACTATTCCAGTCTACACAAGTTGTTACGGATAATGTGGATTTATTAATGAAAAATGGTTTTCCGGTCTAGAATTATATAGAGAGTCTACAGAGCTGTTAACAAGATTTAACTGCTGAATTCAACACTGCTGTCTGCTTTATTGATTTGAAAAGTTGAGTTGCTTTGCTTAGCAATGTATAAACTGGTTGGTGGTAACTTTTGTATTCTGCCACACCTACTGGGATGGCAGGTCTGTACACAGATCATTTACTCTAGATTCTAAGCATGGCCTCTCTGCTGACTGGGGTTGCTGTTCTTCAGTACTCTGAAGGAAGTGCATAAATCACTTGCGTCCCTGTTGCTTTTTGTGTAAGATTTTGGTGATGCTGAACTAGGTACTCAGTGTGTCACTGCTTCGTAAAGGGCTATCTTGTGCAGGTGTGATTAAAACAAAAAAAAACCCAACTGCTGTTAGAGGATTTGTCACTGCAACAGTTGTTTTAAAATGTTACTCCTTGATACAATTTTTCTTCTGCTTCATTGTTTCCATTTTGGTCACAGTATGTACAGTTTTGAAGGTCTGAGAAGGCCTTATCCTGCTAATATAAAACCAGTTTGTTCCCAGCATCTGTGACTATTCTGGTCTATGAAAGCAAGTTGATGGAAAATCCGTTTTTATTAAAGATGGAATAAAGTAAGTTTTGTTACTTTTTATTATTTACAAGTATACTTTCCATAGCAGTTGCAGAAAGATTGGACATGTGTAGTCTGCTGGACTCACTTTTAGGGGACATGTCATCTCAGATGACGATGTGTGGCTCTGCTACCTGGGTGAGTCTATCAGCAGTTATGATGTATGCATGTTGGCATACATCTTGTGACTTCTGAGTCCTGGAACTGTTCTGTCATGGAAGCAAATACCAATAAGGGAACTCTGGAGAGTGGATCCCACACCAGTTCCTCCAATTTAGAAGTTCATCCCAAGGTCTTGCTCAAACTCTGTATCAGATGATTCTGTACTTTGTTAATCCTGCCTCAAAGTGCCCCTGTAGCTTTCTGGAGATTCAATGTTTATTATTATTATTGCTTCCTACCCTAAGCAGTTTGCTGAGTTCAGTCAAACAGCTTCTTGATGCTTCTCAGGAGGTGGTAGTTTATAAGGTTCCTGCCTGACTTTTGACTAGATGGGTCTCTCAAAATGTGAGGCAAGGCCATGGTGTTAGTCAGTCTCTAGAAAGGACCAGTGAAGAGGTTTATCATTCTGCAGCTGACTGGGTGTTTCTTCTACAAGGGACTCCTTCCTCTTGCTTTATTTCCTGTTCACTTGCTTATCCTGGGCAGGTGAGACCTGCCCTTTCCAGCAGTGAATCCCTCATAATGTAAGCAAGGCAGAACGGAGGGACAAAGAAGTCTTTGTTTTCTTTTGGTCCCTTGTGTGATGCATGACAGTCTCTCCTCAAGCCCATGTTGTTTGTCAAGTGGTCGGAGATGCATCAAAGCTCTACACCAGTTAAATCCAGTTTATGGTCCTATTGTAAGTTTCTTGTTTGTTTGAAGACATTTTCCACATTTATGTGTATTTTAAATAACAATAAAGGCCCCAAAATGGAACTGTAAGCCAGAATTGTTTGCTGGGTCAGTTTTATCCCTTGTTCTAAATTCCTCCTGAGTTGAAGTTCAATGACCTAGAAGTTATATTGCTCACAACTTCTCGTGATTCCAGCTCCAAAATGTGATTTAAGTTTTGCAGTGTGTATTATACCTTGATGCAGCAGTCAGGAGATAAAACAGATGCTTCTTAGGACATGTTGAAATGTAAATGAACAGGAGTATGGGGGGGATCTAAGTTCTTGCCTCTTTAAATTTTTATTATTTCCTATCCAAGCTTACTGTTTTTGTTTAATCTTGCCATTCCTTTTCTTCTTCATTGTGTGCTCTTGTTCTTAGGGATATGCAAACTTTATTAGTCAGCTCAGCTTTCAAGCTCTGTGCGCTTTTGTGTTTGAGAATTGGGAATCAGGTACTTTTACAGTTAGCCTAAGGGGAGAGCTGGGCAGGAGGAGCCTTTATGAATAATCAGGGTTGACATCTCCAACGTTGTTCCTTCATTATAAATATTGTTAAAGGAGCTGTGACCACCATGGGCTCAAACAGAACAGAGCATGGAGGGGAAGAGAAAGACAGCCTTTGATATCCGCTCTTTACTAGTTATCACTCCACTGATGACACTGGCATTGACAGGTCTCTTAGATTTGGCTGCCTGTTTTTTTGGAAAGTTTTTCTTCTATTAGCATAATTATTCTGTCTGTTGAAGGCTGATCTCATTGTACAAATGGTAAAGGCTGGGAACACTAGTTAGTGCTGGTGCTTGTAAATTTTCTTAAATGTTATATTCCTAATAGATGGCATAGAATAGAGCATTCTTACTGCATCAACTGGTTTTGGCTGCCTGCCTTAACTGGATTTGCTGAATAGCTCTACCAGTAATTAATCATGCACTTCCTATGAGATATATAATTTAAGTGATCGGTTTGCTCCGCTCTTTTGCTCTAAGCTTTATGCTCTTTTTAGTTAATTGTGTAGGAGAACAGTTGCTCAAGCCTGGACTTTTTCAGTGCTTTTCCTCTTTTAGGAAACTAAAATGTTTCTTTGCTATCACAATAAAGCTGTCTACTGTGTTAAATATTACTGAGTGGGAAAGTTCTGTTTAGTGGGATGATTTGTTCTCCACAGGATTAACGCAGCTTCATGGGGCATGTAGCATAGATTTTCTGTTCATAAAATACTTTGAAGTTTTAATGGGTATAAAAGTTAAAAATACAATCAGATTATATATTCAGAATTATCTTACTTTTGGAATAAAATGCAAAATGTTTGCAAGTATGAGCATAGTAATTGCTTTATTGGATCCCTTCATTTTGGCACATAAATTTTGCTTCCTTAAATCATGGACAGCTGGAATGCTTGCTGTAGTGTTTGAAGTGCCTTGGGCACTGTGCAGAAGAGTTTCTCTGTTCTACTCACAGATCCTCAGTTGGCCTGAGTGTCTTCCTCGAAAAATGTCTGAAAAATTCCATAGATGAATGGCGACTTTACCTCCATGCTCAGCACTCCTGCCATAGCATGAGCAGAGGAGATGGAAAATGCTGAGAAGAGATCATGTTTTTTAGCTGAGTTGGGGAGGAGATGAGAGATCTAGATGCTGAGATGGCCTCAGGCACTTCTTTTAATCAGAATACCATTTCAGATAGCAGTGTATGTATCCTGGGGAGGGGATTGGAAGAAAGTACATACCATCTTAGCCGAAGATGTCATCAGTCAGTCAGTATGACAGTTACGGAGAAAACGGTGATGAATTGAGGTTCATATTTTGCACGTGGTCTGTAGGCTTGTTAGAGTTTATGGATTTACTTCTAAGTAGACTCAGAAGGTAGCCAAGAGAATCAAGTGTACCATGAGAAAGTTTAAATCCTCTTTAAAATGATTTCTGTACTTACTCTGAAAAATGTTTTGGAATCTTCATATTGGAAAAGAATGTGTGTGCCCTTTACTTGCACCCAAGTAACTTTGCTTTACACCCTGATTCAGTGCTTTCTATGCATGGGGCAAATCCTTAGGCCTGGTCACATGGTTGATGGGCTGTTATCTGCTGCTTGCTTGGAATAAAGTTTGTTGGCAACTTTCTGCAGAATCTTTTTTCTTCCTTTAACATTTGTATAGCTAAACCTGAACAAAGAATACTGAGTTTACATTATGGAAAATGTGTGTTAGATACTACACTGAGAGCATGTGTGACCAGATGTATGAAAGGAATGGGATATCTAAGTTGGCACATATTGAAAGGTATTTTCTCATTAAGTGGCTTTTGTTTTGTGTGTCATTGGGATGTGAGGTGTGATGAAATCCCATGAACTCTATTCAATCTGTATGTGCTATGACTATATATCGGCTAGACTGCCTAAACTTTCTCTTTTATCCTTGTCTTGCAATGCAATATACAGCCAAACTCATACGACACAATTCTGTGCTGTCTTTATAGGGATGAGAATGTAAAACCAAAGAAAATGTAATAGAGAGAAAAACTGTAAGTCAAGGAAATTTACTGAATCAGTCTGGAGAACCTGGATGGGTGTGTGAACCTGTAAAATACATGTATATACAGACAGTTTTCTCTCAGAACAGTCTGCATGCCATTTCAGCAGTGTTGCTGACCTTTTTGCCTGTTTAAATACTGTCCAGTGTCACACTTTCAAGTTTTCACTTCCATTCTTGTTTAACCTTTGCCCTGCTACAAGCAATCTGATGTTCAGTAACTCTTTGCAGCTCCTTTATTTATTTTTATTGATGTTGGAGTCTGTCCTACAGATTCATGGAAGAAAGCACTTCATTTTACCAATTTGATGGCATCTTTAAGGCAGTATGCATAGTAGAAAGTGTTGTGCATGTTTTATTCTCTTTATTAACTTTTTATGGAAAAGTGCTTTTGAACTGATTGGTAGCTCCTCGTTCTTCTAAAGGTCCATAAAAGCAGTGCCAAAGGTAGGAGCTTTGCCTTACTGTCTGACTTTCTTTTCTGGCTTGAAGAGTTTGCCTTATCATCATTTATAAAACAGGGAGCTGTGACTAAGAGACTAGTTATATCATAGCTTGATAAACCTTTGTAAAGCAACGTGCTGTTGCGAGTAATGGCCTCCATTCATTATTAGCCCAGTTGATTTTCATTTACACTTGGCTCTAACAATTAGTTTGAGCAGGTGTGAAGGTGATGGAGGGCCAGGGACGCACAGAGGTCAGCCACTGCTCTGTGTGATAAATTAACCATTATTATCTGCAGTGAAAGTGGCTCTTTCCGCTTGTCAGCAGCAAACAAAGGGACAACATATCTCACATGAAGTGGAATCAGGGCCACTACTCCAAATGTGATGTGTCTGTAATTTTGCCTGGTAAATAAAAGCAAATCCTTTCGAAGTGTCACACCTGCGCGTTTCACTTCAAGGAGGTAAATCTAACCTTAGAGATGTGTATATATATGTATAAATATATGACTTTATGGATGTTGAGTTTCAAAGCTGTAGTGAGGGGCATTTTATAGTAATAAGAAAGACATTTTAATCTGCATTAGAAACTAACTGGAAAACTATTAGCTAAAGATTGAAAACGTGGAGATTTTCAGCAGACTGTAATGAGGAAATTATTTGAGACTACTGATATCTAAATTCCTGTGTTACTACTTTAAGATCAGCCATGATTTGTCTGCATTGTATTGGCTTTTCACTAAAATTTACCTGTGTTTATCCTTCAAATGAACTGTAATCCTCCCCAGATTTAAAAGATGTCCTCTTTTAAGATGTGTAGGATTTGGGAGTGGATCATGTGTAGTCCCTTTCCCATTCCCACTATGGGATATGGGTTGGGTTGTAGACTCAACAGTTCTGCTTGGGCTTGGACAACTGCAAGTGTGGTACTGCTGCTCTGCTACTATGAACTAGAACTGCCAGCCTTTTAATTGTCATGAGTAAGTTATCAAGGATCTGCAGGCTTTGACCCTGTGTAGAACTGAAAGGAAATATATAAAAGAGAATGTGGACACTTTCCATCGCAATAGAAGTAAGGTAGTACAGTGGACTTGAGTGCTTAAATTTTCTGTTCTGCTTACTCCCTCATTTGGTCTGTTTTTGGAAAGAAAGGTCCCACAGGATGAATGCTCAAAGCTGGTTTTTGTTCTTTGGCTAGCAAAATAGTCCACCAATTTACAGTGTTTAAAGTATGTGAAGTCCCTACACGCACACGTGCACACACACACACACACACAGAGAGTCTGTTTACAGATTAGTAGGAAAAATATGCGGGTTTTTCATAACAACTGTACTCCTCATAACAAGTTTTCAAAGGAACTCAAGGCTTTGTTTCCATGTTAGCCTTAATTATCTGTGATGGGAGAAAACATTTCTCCATTTAGTTTGGTGAGAGAGCTGTACCATAGCACTCCTCTTAGCATTTGTATTAGTTGTTCACAGTATCTGCATTATAGAATCATAGAATAGTTAGGGTTGGAAAGGACCTAAAGATCATCAAGTTCCAACTCCCCGGCCATGGGCAAGGACACCTCACACTAAACCATGTCACCCAAGGCTCTGTCCAACCTGGTCTTGAATACCACCAGGGATGGAGCATTCACAACTCCCTTGGGCAACCTATTCCAGTGCCCATTCCAGTGTCTCAAGTACTAGCCCATAAGCTTGATCCCAGGGTGCCGTATTGGCTTATTTTGAAGTGGTGTTTAATTTGCTCTTGCTACTCTGTTTATGTCTTAAGTGATAGTGGGCATTCTTGAAAAGCCTTTGTTTTCAAACGTGGAATTCTTGTGCAACTCATTTGCAGAATACGTTTATTTACTGGAGCATCACAGACTTGGAATCCAAGTACTCTAGCTGACCTAGCACTGAAATGGCGCTGGTATCTTCTTTTGTCAGAAAGTTAAAGAATTAGTAACAAATCTTACAGAAACTTGAATTGAAATCAACAAAAACATACTAGGGCATGAGCAGGAAGACCTGTCATTAACCGTCCATTGTACTACTTACGCAGGAACCTCTGTGGCCGCCTGTGTTGCTTGCTGTCTGTGCCATAGAATCTGCAGAGATGCCTTCTTTAGTAAAGTTATGCCTCTCTAATGGCAGTATAGGGGTGGGGGTGTTGTGCTATAGATTTACTACATACATGATATTTACTTCTCAGCCTTCACTAAGTGAAGTTAAGGATGCCTGCACAACCCTCAAAATGCTAGTATAGTTTTCTCATAAGCAATCAGTTGTCCATCTGCTGCCACAAGTTATATTGCTGGATAAAGGGTAATGCTGTCCCCCAGGAAGCAGAAAGCTGTCTGTGTAGAGCTGCTGCTTATCAAAGCATGAGTGAAAGAGGGAAAGGGCAGGGGTGAAAAAGAGATGGACAATCGGTTGTTTTTAAAAAAGCAATGTGTTTATAATAAAAAGCAACTAGTTTGCAACAGTTTAACATTGCATAGAGTCTCATTAGGAGAAAAATGTATGTTTAACCATTTGTTATGTCAAAATGAAGGGTTGAACTCATGGGAATAAATATGATACGCATGGGTTTAATTACTATGAATAGGTAGGCAAAAACAAAGTATACAAACCCATGCATTTACTGTTCGTGTGTGTGTATAGATATATAGAATTAGGGCTGGGCAGAAAATGCATTTATTCCTGCCACCCACACTTTCCTTTTTTCTTTATCAGAAGAAGTATTCTGATAGAAAAGCATGCACCAACTCTACCATTGTAGCAATTGCTTGTCATAGACGAAGATTAAAAAAACCTCTTTGAAGATAAACTCAAAGCAAAGCAAGCTAATTTTACTCATTAGAAACATATAATACCATAATTGGGAAGGGTATAGAGAGGAACACAAATATTTGCTGCATCTGTATGGTAAAGAAATAAACATACTTTAGACAAATATCTTTTGAGTTTCACTTTGTGGCTTATAGCACATCTTCAACACAGAGGGATCAGTGAGATACAAAGGTACTTTTCAGTAATTCATCCAAGGCTGTGTTAAAAGTCAATGTCAGGCTGGACAATACTTTTGGACATCTACTCTTACAGAAGATGGAAAGTGGATGTCCCATCTGTTACGTATCCCATAAAAGGTGGTGTGGTTTTTATGGTTGTGTTTTTTGTGAGTTGGGTTTTTTTTGTTTTAATTTGAGCAAGTCATGATGAAAATATAATGAATGGGAATGGTGCTGCTCAAAATAGGGAGGTTAACAAATGTACTTTCCAATTCTCCTGAAAATAGAAGCAAACAAAAAATGTGATGTAGAAATTTAGATGTGTTTGCTCTCTTGAGAGGATATTCAGGTAGCGAAAGGTCAATGAAAAACTGTTAGTGTACTTGTCTCTTTGATCTGTATTTATAAGGACCATTTTTCCAGTTACACACAAAGATTCAATGAATTAAAACAGCCTGCTAAGGCAGATTTATCCTCTTCCCAATATCTTTGCACAAGAAAGCATTAGTTTAGGCAGTTTATGATTTGGAGAAGATAGACTGGGTATGATGCCAAATTTGGTCTGCTGCAGATTCATCACAAGCTGAGACTGTAAAACAGATACAATTTGCTAATGCTCAGTGATGTGCACATGTCTGGAAGTTCAGCTCAGGTACCTTTCCTATAGCTTGAAGGCATTTCTAAATCTCTGTACTTTAGTCCGTAGTCAGATAATCTGTGGTGTGGTTGGCTGGGAGCTTGGGTGGGTTTTGCATATGTGTGTGGTTTGGTTTTTGGGGTTTGTGTGTGTATGGTTTGGGGTTTTTTTGGTGTGTTTTATTTTTATTATTTTTGGGGGGTGATTCGTTAGGTTTGGGGTTTTTTTAACTTTTTCCTCTAAAGAGAATTAAGAAGTGCAAAACCAGTTGGGAAATAAAAAGATTGGGTGAGGCAGGTCAGTTTGTTTGCTTTGTTTGCTCTAACTTGTCATGCTGAAGTGAATTACTGAGTGGCTTTTATTCAATCTCAAATTTCAGAAGTTCGTTAGTCAACATCACAGGACAAATGTTTCCTTCAAAAACATTCCCAGCATGATTTGAAGTACATCTTCATGGGAAGGACCTTGTCTGCACTTCAGGATGTATTTGCAAAACAGACAGCTGTACATATACCCATAGTGTATTCTCCTGGAGGAGGCAGGCACTGAAGATGAGGTCGTTCATCTCTTTTAATATTCAGAATCTGTCCTCAAATTTGAGAGCTTTTAGCATGTTATCATTAATCAGTGAAAAGAACAATTATTTTATTTTGAGCTGCCAAAACCTTCACAAACTTGCTTGGCGCCAGTGCAACTTTAAGATATAAGTGGAAACTTAAGCACTGTTAGAGTCTTATGCTGAAACCTTGCCTAAAAGCAGGGGTGCCCATACACAATGATGGTCAGTAAACAATCCCAAAATCTTCCCAGATAGTTCCTGCAGTTGACCAATTGTATGTGTTTGGTGGGTTTGTGGTTTGTTTTTCTTTTTATGGATGTTTATTTAGATGACAAAGTTTGAATTATTTTCTATGAAGCTTATGTAGTGCATTAAAAATGTTGAAAGCTACTGCATACTATTGAGAAACAAGTTGGGTTTCCTCAAGTCAAAGCCAAAGCTTCCTCCTCCCCTCAACTTTGAATGAGCTAATCATGTAGTGCTGGTGTGAAGTACTGCTTTTGGCTGTTGGTATTTTTAAACTGGCATCAGAAGGTGTTGTGTGCTCTTTCCTGAGAACTGGAGTATGGAGGTACAGAAACAGGAATACTATAGGTGAAAATGAGCTTCCTCTGAAGCTGCTGCAGGTTCTGCCCTGGAAAGTATAAAGAATAAAATGTTCCATCAGACATAAACAAGAAGAGGAAATTAAGGAAATGCACAGGGACATTTATAGTTTAGTTATTCTGAAGCCATCTGTTAAAGAAACGATGTAGCATTTAAAATACTCAGAGGCTTTATTGCTCTGAGGAGAGGGAATTGGAATTTTTCTGAAATTATCAGATTTGATAATTATCATATGTGCTGAATTCATAAGTAGCTGGGGTTTTCTATGGCTTGGGTGCTTTTCCCCTCCTTTTTCTCTGTTTATGTAAGTTTTGAGGTAATTAATCTTGTTTCCCTTTTAGGAATTTATTAAGACAACTGTGTAGCTTTAAGTACATGAACAGCATCAGCTGGTGATTACCTGCATCTTTCAAGTCAGCCACATGCTGAAATTCCATAGTGGATTGCACCATTGCAGTGATGTAAAGGAAATGCCATTGGTTTCCTTTTCTTTGGGAATCGAAATATTCTAGTTCAAGGGTTGGTGTTTTGAAGTTTTTTAGCAATTGTTCTTAAAGATGCAGACTACTTTTAAATTGTTTCAATTCTTTATGCACTCCCTGATTATAGACAGCTTATAACACATTTGTATTTAAACTCTGCAAATTGTTATATATGTTCTGTGTATGAACTATGCATAGTTTTTCTGATGCTTTTAGGCCAAGCTGCATCTCTGCAAGCTTATTTTTAAAGTGAGGGTTAGGTTGGTTCATTTGGGGGTGATTTTTTGGGGAGAGGGTTGTAGGTTTTTTCATTTTTCTCACTTAAGTGAAATTCTGTTCCTGCAAAGTACAAATTCTATTGCTGTAAAGTAATTGTATGAGTGAGTGCCTCTGTTTAAGTGAACAGTTTATGGTTACTATATTAAAGTGAACATTTCAACTTGGCTAACACAACCACTGAATAAACACATATTGATATTATAGAACAAAATAATATATTAGTGCATTGCTCATTTGTGCTCTGATAGTCACCCTGATGCTATTAGTCATGTGGGGAGTGACAAACACAATTACACTCGAGTGCTAATAGAGTGGAAGGGCAAAACTGCCTGACCTCGGCATCCTGGGTCGATTTAAATGTTTGATGTCTCATTGAATTAGTATCACAGTGTGAAAGACAAAGCTCAAACTAATGGAAATGAGCCTGGACATGCAATACTGCTGATTGGGCTGACATAATTAGAATAATATTCTTCACACAGCTAATAACAAGCAGAAGAAATAAATAACCAAGAGATAACTTAATGACTGCATGCTAAAATGCTCCTTTGAATATGCTAAGGTTAGCATTTTCTGTTTACTTATGGAGCACTGGGTTTTTTTTTTTTTCTCTGTGTAATCATAAGCTGTGGTGATCAGCTCCATACTGGTCACTAAGGCCATATGAAGCTATGCAGATTGACCTAGGTTCCCCCCCTCCCCAACATAATTGTTTAACCCTTAGGGCTTGTTATAGATATCTGCTTCTTGAACAGACCTGCCCAATCCCTCACCAGTAGAAAAAAGGAAAAAAAAAAAAAAACCAAACCAAAACGCTGAGACATGATGCATTCATAAATATTTAGCCTTGTATCTTCTTATACTTGTGCCCTTGATCTCTGGGGTACAGGGTCATCAAGTACAAGTAAGTGTGCATGGCATCTGGAGAGTAGGCATGGAGTGTGATTTTGATATGTTTGATACAAAATACAGGACAGGTTTTTTGTAGAATGCTTTTTATGGTAGCTCATCTTTAAATTTAACTTTGGCAATCTCTTGTGTTACTTTCTCAGCTTGAGGTGAGGTGATTAGACACAGACTGAAGAAAGATGCAGGTGAGAGGGGAACATGCAGGAAACCACTTGATATTACTCATCAGTTCCATGGACCTTTTTCTTCATTATTTGTTCCTGATAATGATACGTATACCAGAAATCCACCCTAACAAAGCACCTTTGCCTAATTTTAGGTGGATAAATCTTTGCCATCAGTGCAACTAGTAACATGTCCAACCATAACCATGTACTTTGAGGATTCTGTAGGAGGACTTTTGATTCTTAATCAAGACCTACTGAAACCAAAGCCAAAGGAATTTGCTGCGTAGGTTTTGAGGAGTGTGAATCCAAGACCCAGATAACAAATTAATTCCATGTATTAGGCTGATGAAAAGCTTATTTCTTTCACTTCCCACATATAAAAGTTCACAACTTCAGTTTCAAGATTTTTCTTATGTGAGTAGTTCCAAGCACCTTCCTGGAGAGACTGAGGGTTCTTTTCAACTAAAACTAGTGATGTGTCTTTGGAAAGTATCAGCAAACAAAACACTTGAAACTTTAAACTTAATATAGTAACTTTGTTTTAGGATTCGCTAAGAGATGTCTTT
Source organism: Loriculus beryllinus (assembly GCA_039877255.1). Lineage (NCBI taxonomy): Eukaryota > Metazoa > Chordata > Aves > Psittaciformes > Psittacidae > Loriculus > Loriculus beryllinus. Next base: position 16,017 of record JBCJKH010012979.1, on the reverse strand, counting down.
TGGGTCAGGTCTTCAAGAGAGCAGAACCTCATCAGATTTCAGTCAAGTCAGAAAGCTTTATAATGTTTTTGAAAACTGCTGCAGAAAATTTCCATTTCTTAATGCAGAATCTGGCCGTAAACTTCACTGTACTTCTGCAACTATGGCCTCAATCACAGGAGGATATCAGTGCAGCAAGAAATTGCTAGTGAGATCTGATTTGTTTAAATCGTGCTTGTTAGTGATAACTAAAACTTTATGGTGTTAAACCACCTAAGACAATATATATGGGGGCTTTATGCCCAATTGGCCCATAAATTCATGTAATGACAAGCCTTCTATCATAAATGCACTGAAGTGGAAACCGTAGTCTTAAATGAGTAGGATGTTGCAAACTTGCAGGTAGAAGGGTCCCAACTGAGCATTTCAGCTTTGCCCAGTGCAAGGCAGTGAAATGCTGTTCATCTGTTATGTTCATAAGCTGACCTACATAGGTTACTTCTTTTCAAACAATAATAATAAAAAGAAGGCCCAGCATTTTCAGCAAATCACATCATTTCACTTCATTAAGGGTTAAGGTTTTATGTCAGTCTATTACCAGCTCAGACTGAGGTAGCACTGCTGAGCCAGCGTATGCCACAGTACCATGGGTTCGTACAGCGGTGGATCTCCTCTGCTCTCAGCGCAGCCACTCTCAGTACAAGGGGGGGTGTCTGTTCAAATGATGTTTTAGGAAAGGGCTTAGTGTTTATGTTGTAAAACAACACCATTGGTAAGCACAGTTGGCATGCAGGTAGTATGAAACACAGAACTGGTTCTGTGCCCCAAATTTATGGTTCTCAGAATGACCCAAAATATTCCTGCCCTCATCCAAAAATCTCTGAGTTGTGAATACTGTTGGACCAGTTACCTTTGTCAGCTCTTCACACTCTGTGGAGCTGCCAGCACTGATTTTGTGCTTGCCTGCTCTGGGCTGTTTCCACATCCATGTGGATGTGGAAAATCCTGTCTCCTTTTAGTAACAAATTCAGTGTCATGTAAAAGGAGTAGGAATAACTCTCTTCCTCCATAATGTGGAGAAGCAAAAAATAAAATAAACTAATTCCTGTTCCCAGTGATGATGCAGAGACATTACCTGTGGGTAACTCCTCTTTTTGCTCCATCCTTCTTTTTTGCTGAGAATCCTGAACTGGTGAGGTTAACTATGGGATCACAGGTTGATTCTTGAGGTAGCTTGTGTATAGAGGCGAGGGATTATTTTTGCTCTCTGCTAAACTCCTGCGAATTTGTGCTGCAGAGCCACTACAACCCCTCCACTCAATCCCTCTAGATAACCTTTCAGAGCAAACTGACTTCTTTAAAATAGGAAAGAGGGAACAGGGGCCACTAAAACAGAAGGTGGATGTACAAGCAGAAGAAAGATGCTCTTGTTTTTGCAGGGAGCTTTCTTTAAGCAAATCCTTTGGCATTTGTTCAGTGTAAGATACGCATTTTTGGTAATTTAACGGAACATTTTGAGGTTGCAATCTGAGGCCTCCAAGTACTTACTGCAATGGAGCTCATATTAACAGTAGCTTGAGTAATTCTGGTAACTGAGCCCAACATAACAGGTATTCCTCCGCTTGCCGAGTGGTTTCATAGCTGAACGTACTGAGGAACTTGCAGCAGTTTCTTAGTGTTTAACCAGTGGGGAAAACATGTTTTTTCATTCATGTATTTTTATGATTTTTCTGTGTTCATAATGTTGATAGTAGTATGTTTTTGGTGGCAGACTTATTTTTCCAGTACATGTAAGTTGTTCTGTTAGGATCCCTATGATCTCAGCTGGTAAAAAAACCTGTCAGTAAAAACTCTTGGCCCTTACTTAGCTTCAGTTTCCAATTACAACTCTGTTGATGTTACAGCTCAGCATAACTTGCACATTAGAGGTGGCTAAAATTTTAAAAATTTAATCCTGTTTTTACTAGAATAGGGGAAAAAAAACCCTGTTAAAAATAAGCAGTGGCTCTTCTGCCTCTTCTGCAGCTTCTAAGTTAACATTTTGGTGAGGTCTGAGTCCTGAATTTTGGGTCTTTCTTTATCTTAGTGAACCAGCAAACTGGGAAAACCTTTGTCCTTCAAAAGAAAATCAAAACCCTGCCTCAAACAAGACAGGAAGATACCACCTGATGTGGAGGGATCTTGCTGATGAGTGAGAAGTAGAATATTAACACTATTAGGCTAAGCGTTTCGTTTCATCAGAATCAGTCATATCAGAGTCATGGATCTGTATGTCCTTCACCAATTTGTGCCTGTTGATATATCAGACCCTGAACCACAGGTTTGGGTATTTTCCCAAGAAGCTTTTAATAGATTTCTTATTCATATCTTCCATGTTTCCTTTATGCTCTGGTTGCATGGACATTTGTTATCATTTTGTTCAGGTTTATGCTAAGGAAGAATTTAAATGTAAAGAATAACTATGGGATTAGTTAAACATTTCTTTAGAAGGTTTGTTTTAACGAGTTAAGCTTAATTAGTTAAAAGTAAAACTGCTCTTTGGCACCCACTAGTATGTCATACCCAGTGCCTTGTATACTGAAGGGTCTTTTTTGTATGATGGAAAGAAGGATAGAAAACATCACTCTGCTTATTTCTATTCTCATCCACAATCAGTCAGCTTTTGATGTGTTCTAATTCTCTACAACATTCTCCTGTAATCTTAAAAGATATTCATCAAGGGTATGGAGGTAAACTGAAACCTTTTGATTAAACTTAAAGTCTTCTGGATTTGAATGCAAAACATTCCTAGTAAGCAAACGTATGTATCGATCCATTATTAAAGAACAACAACAAAAAAAAGTAAAGGTATTTTTCAGTAATTCTTGGTGCTCATAGACTAGTTAATGCCCTGAACTAGGAGGTCTGTTTCCTTATTTTCTTCCAAAATGAGTTATATATTATGTTCTATTCCCTTTCTATATTCTATTCCCATTTTTTATGTTCTGTTCCCTCCAGTGGCTTTAGTCCTGCTGATACCTTATGACAGTCAGTTCCACAGACTAGTGCTGCCTGCTTTCAAAGCAACAGTTCTCTAATGAGAGAAGCTTGCTTCAGTGGCAGCACCATGCATCCACTTTGAACAGCAACCTGAAACACGGTCAGGACAGGTATCACTGGTATTATTTACTGCTAAGACTCAAGATGGCATTTGAGGTCGGGCACTTGGGGTGTTCTTACACAAGACCTTGACAGCTTTTCTGGACCACAGAAAAGACAGAAACTTGAATAATAATAATTTGAAATCAAGTCCTTTCTGTGTTCAATTCTTCTAGTACAAATACTTCACTAGCAAGGAATGCACTGAGATCGGTGGTGTTCCAGTACTAGCTGAACAAAAACAGCCTTCAGCAATCTGGGCTAATAAGAATGAAAAATACTTGCAGACAAAAACCCCAAGATTTTGTTGTTTTCTTTTGAGCAAATGTAGAAATATCACATGTAGGTGCAGAGCTGATTCACTTTCACGCCGTTTGGCAATCTGATAATTTTTACAAAGATATACTTAAAATGCTGTTTCATGCAAAGTTCACTTTTTTCCTTGTTTAAAAAGCACTACATCTTTAATTTGCAAGGCTGTGTATTAATTTTGCTGAGAGCACCGTTTATTTCCCTTTCCTTCTACTTCATTTAAAGTCGGTTGTTGACAACTCTCAGGCGTGTCAAACTCTCACTGTTAATAACTGCTTAAGGATCCCTAACTTCTATAAATGTTGGCTCCAGCTAAAAACCCTGTGCAATAGCCCTGTTTGAGGGAAGGAAAAAAAAAAGAGGGAGAAAGGGGGTGGGGGAAAAAAAGGAAAAAAAACCTGAGAACTTCTTCTGATGAATTTTTGATTTTCCTTCTTAACAAAGAAATGTCTGTGATTCAAAGAAATAGCTTAAAGTGATATTATAAAATAGAATATGGAGTGCACTGTTCTGAATGACTCTTTGCTTTTAATGTGAGGCTGAAAAATTGTCAGTGCCTTTTTTGATTAGATGAGATTTTTTTTTTTTTTTTTGTTCTTGATCTAAGAATTGAGGAGAAAAACATGCTACTTGCATTTGAATATGGTATGAGCTAGATGTAATGTGTTGAAGATAAAGCAATACCAGTACTGCCTCAAGGCGGCACCTGTATCTGTGGGTCAATGCCATTTCTCTTTAGATCGCTGCTGAGCCCCTCTCTTGGCTGCTGCTTTATTAGGCCTAATTAGGCAGGCTGTCACTTTTATTGGTGATGGAAAAGGAAGATAAGTAGATTACTTGTGTCATCTATCTCTATCCGGACGTGTCTAAAAAGTCTAAAGTGATTGCTGTGGGCCACAAATTTATTTCACAAAAGGGAGAAAAAGAAAAAAAACCTCAGAAATATATTAAACCTCTAGAAATGACTTACCTTTGGCACTACTGTGTGTAATTTCAAACCCACAGAGAAAAGAGTTACAGTACATACATGAAGCTCTTTTGTTCAGAGGGAGAAGGTTGTCTGTAATGGTTTTTGTGATATCAAAATAATAATAAAAAGAGGCCGTTTTCTGTTTAAAATTCTGGTAGTTGTTAATTTATTTTTTTTTTTTAAGTTAATCCAAGTCATAATAATACTGGAGCGTCTGTGGCTGGTGGAGTGGGCTGTTTTGATGACAGGCTTGTCAATGTGCTCCTCAGATAGTCTTACTCTGTAGATCATTGCTCAGGGCATCTCCAGCTTATGCAGCATGTGTATATTTCTAATGATTGTTTATAGGCATAATTAATTATTTTCTAAATAAAGTCTCAGATATCTTCTTAGAGAAATTAAGTGTTGACAACTGTTATCAGCAGGCAATCAGGACTTGCAGTTCTTCAATTTTTGGGACATCTTCCACTTTGAAGGATGATATTCCTCGGAATGTTCCTCAGCGGAAAGAGCTTATTAGCTCTCATTGTGGTAGGAAAATGAAACTACCTCTGTATGGACCCTTATGAAAATTAAATGTGATCTTTGTTTAAGGGTCAAATACTAATCCTTTGGAAAGCTTAAGGATAAAACAAAATATGTTTTATTTTTTTTTATAATTCTTAAAGCTACCAAATCATAACCACAGAGGTGACAAAATGCTCTTTGAAATTTGGATCTTGTCTTTTAGCTTTGTGCTCTTGGTTCAACTGCTGGTGCACGTAGTCATGTGTGATACAAATACTGGTCTTCCAAAGTAGCACAAGTAGCAGAATGTTAGCATAGGCACCTATAATGAGTATGCCAAAGATGTCTGTGTGCAGATTCCTAAAATCTAGTGGGCTAACATCTGACTGTTAGCTAGAAGAATAAGTTTATAGGTATCAGTAAAACTGCTTGTAGGCTTAAAATCAAACTCACATCACATGGGCAGGAGGAAAAGCTTTTCATGGTGAGCTTTTTCACTAGAGGTGATTGAAGAAGCAGTAGGGCTGATGATCACTAGTAACAATGCACTGACTCACCAGGACCCTGTGCAGCATTCCTTATGCAGGAACATTCCTGTAGGCTTGAGTGCAGCTTCAGTGCTGTGTAAGGTCTTTACATGGTAGATTCTGGCTGCTGCACCAATGGCATTTTTATACAGCATCCTGCTTTCCACAGGCAATCAGCCACTATATTTGCTTGGAAGCTTCTGAACTTCTCGTTGTTACTCAGTTCAGGATTTTAGGGGTTATTTTCTTCGCCTTGAAGATGCTTCTTCACAGATATTGCCCAACTGTATCCCTGTATGTTGACATATGTACAGTGTTGTGGAAATCCACCATTAACACACCCAATTTCATAGCTTGCTGTATAAGCTTTTTTGTGTAAGTGGGAGGTTTTTGACCCATATATGCTAGAAAGCACAGATGCAGCTGGTGCCAGGACCTTTCAAATTGGTTTCCTTGAAGAACTTGCAGATCATTATTAAGCTGAAGAAATTCAGAGATTTCATTCTGATACATAATCTTTTCATTAATCTTTGGGGTTTTTTTCTGCCTACTGCTGTAAGCTGTAACTTAATACCCAGTTCTTGAGTATTTATTTTAACTACAGTATCTACTCAGAGTGGGAGCTTTTAAACGCAAGGTTTGAGGTGTCAACGTCTCTGAATTACTATGGAAGTAATGATTGTAATGAAAGTAATTGATGTGTATTAAGTGTTTGTCTTCTAAAGTTCAAAGGTTGAAACTACTTTCCTCCATAATACCCTACAGTCAACCTTAGTGTATAAAAGTGTTTGTCTGGTTATCTATATCAGAGAAATTCCCTTTGGAAACCGAGTGCTGCTGTTAGTCAGGGACTCAGCAGGAGCCTCACTGGAGGTGGTCTCATCAGGAGCTTTGGCAACTTTTATTGAGGAGCCCAGTGAATTGCCCGAGAAACAAAACTTTTTTACCCTATGACAGTGCTGTAGTGTGGCTCCAGTTCATTTATTAGAGTGAGTAGCTGTGTTTATATTTACATTTTGTATTATATTCTCTCTGAACCATAGTATACACTACAGGACTCACTTTGCAGTGGGGTGCAGAGAGCAGCAGCGTCCATCCTTCCTGCCTAGCTGGCTTCTGCTCACAGCCGAGGGATATGGCACACCTTTCCTGAACTCTGGCTTTAAGCATGGACGGTACTATCCAGACCTATCTATTTATAAACACTTACCCAAGGACATGGTAAGGGGACTGGAGCACCTCCTGTATGAAAACAGGCTAAGAAAGTTGGGGCTGTTCAGCCTGGAGAAGGCTGCATAGAGACCTCATAGCAGCCTTCCAGTGTCTGAAGGGGGCC
>JBCJKH010012972.1:3357-30137 GCA_039877255.1 Loriculus beryllinus | reverse complement strand
TAGTAGGCTCTCAATGTGTGGCCTATAGAGAGTTCTTCAACCTCTATGCTGCTGGCAGTCAATGAGGAGATTGTAATTCTGTGTGGCACTCTTGCTCTGCATGAGCTCTTTTGAGGACCTGAGGCTATTACTTGAACCTATGGGCTGCCCTTTAGTTGATGTTGACTTGTGCTGCCACCCATGTCTTTTCCCTCTGTGTTTAGACCCTCACGTTTTAGTTGCTTGGAGTATCTCTTGTTTAATGCTTGTAAACCGCTTCTCAGTCCTCGGAGCTTATATCTCTACATGAAATGCTCTGAGGTAGCTGTAGGCAAAGAACCACAATGAAGATGACAGCACTCAGTGCTGTTCCAGGGCTGATAAACAGAGAAATCTGGTCATGATTGTAAGAGAAATGTGGTGCAAACCATAGGAAAAATTCTCTAACTCATCTCCCCCTATTTAATTAACTTCTCTGTGTCCTGAATGATTATACAGAAAACAGGTACAAGGTACTAGGACCCACAAGACTTAGGATGAGAATTCTTACACCCTAACTTCAGTAGTTTCTCCTAGTGGGAATGCTCATCTCTGTGTCATTGTCATTCTTCTGAGTATCACTTATCATTATTCTTAATACTGGCTTTTCCTTCTTTTCTGCTCAAGATGCTGTTACTGTGGCAGAAAGATAACTATGTACTCATTCATTTTGACTGGCTGGTTGAGCCCCTGAATAATACTTGCAAAGGCGCTGATGAGGAAGTCATAACAGCATGAAACAGTGTAGGATTCAGCTTTAGATTAAGATGTCTCAGCCAAGAAGCTTGTGTGTAGGTATTGACATGTGAGGTGTCTTAGCACTCCTTGCAGTCATTGAAGGTTGAGTCAATACTCAGTGCACCTAGCGGCCTCTTCATCTCATTGTAAACTCCTAGGGCTCCATTACATTGCCTGCATGCTGGTATTTATTGCTGCATGAGATGATCCAGGGTCTTCAGCCTAGCTTCTGGTTGTTGTATGTACAAGGGAGAGTCTGTGTTGAATCGTTGTACCTGTCAGTCATTGGCAGCTGTTTTGGATACATAGGGAACCTCTCATATGACATTAGTTGTAAACATTCGTGCCTCTTAATTCCAGATTTTGATTATAGGCAGCTACCGAATCAAATCACCATTCTGCTGAGTTGCTTTCTAGCCTGTTGATATCTATGTGTCTTAGGCAACTACACATAGACTGTGCATTTAGATGTGGTTCCTCTTAGGCTGAAGCCCAGATCCAGATAACTTTATGAGGTGGTACTTCTAAAATGTTGAAAGCTGTGGTTGAAAAAACTTGAGATTATTAAAAATTATTTTTTAGAGTGCCAACAGAAACCAGAATGTGTTCACGTCCAGAAAAACCAAGTAAAACCCGCTCAGTTTCTCATTAAAAAAATAAATAAAAAATAAAGAATTTCAGCCACCTGGGATTGTCAGTAATTTTTCAAGTCTTACTCGTGTTCATGTGAAATCCGAAATGAAAGGTATTTGTCGGTTTGGTTAGTGAGTAAAGGCTTCCTGGTTTCAAAGATCAGAATTGCTATGCTGACAAAAGCAGCACTTAGAAAGTTTTTGATGTCATAGCTATGTTAGTCCAAAGTGAGATCAAAGATAAATTCTAATGCTTTTTATACTTAGTGTTTTATTAACACCTATTCTTTTTTGCTATGGTTTTCAAGAAGTAATTCACCCAATACATACATAATTACTGGGGTCAAATATAAATTCATAACAGATCAGTAACACCTCCTATCTTTTTATCTTAAAATTTTTAATGCTTTTCCTCAAAAATATGCTGCAAAAGATAATTTTGCTTCATATTTTCTTGTTTTAAGTAAAAAGAAGCTTTCTTACAACCCACAAGCTTTTTTTCTTTAGAAAAATCTCATGGTTCTGTTGTATCTCTGAAAGGTAAAGACCACAATCAATAGTTAAATTTCTAGAAAAACCTTTAAAAAATAAAGTACTTTCTTATGATTTTATTTGTCTCTTAGAAAGAAAGCTGTTTTAAATACCATATAAACTGAGTTCCATTGTAGAAGAGCAAGTAATAAAAATCTAAATTTTTCTGTTGAAACTTAAATGCTGCATTTTGAGTGACCACAAAGAGCACCTGCTTTCTTTTGTTTGGAATTTAAATATGTATTTAGATTAACCTGAACTACAAAGGTTTACTTTGCCAATAAATCTATACAACCAGATTCTGCACATGCATCTCCTGCTTAAAAAAATAATGGAAGTATTCATGTTTGTCGAAGAACAGACAGTTTCTCCTTCTAGCAGCTGATACCTTAAGCTCCTGTGTATGCTTCTAGTCTAAAGTAAATTCCATATAGAATGTACTATCTGCGTATAGAGAGAAAGCTTGTTATTTTTAACTTTTTTGTTGCTTAGAAGTAGAACTCATGTAAACATTAGAAAACAGTGCAGTTAGTATTATGGTGAAGGAAGATAAAATGATCCTTTACAAAATCCTGCTGAAATAAAACTGCTGACAACTATAAATGTGAGGCTGAGTGGTGTTTTGGTGTGACTTTGTCTCAGTCAGCCAACTGTTTTCTTCTTTGTGGCACTATGTTCTCCCTGGTCTGTCTCTGGTGTAACATACTTTTTCTCTTTTATGGCAGCATACATGATCACTCTCTGTGTGGGGCTTTGAGATACGGCATCCGCACAGATGCTTCTCCCTTCTCTTTGGCAGCCATTCAAGTCTGCATTAGAAATTGACAAAATACTAATGATTGATACTCATTTTAATGCGATTCTTGTTTTCCTGTATGTGATATGTCTGTGGAAGTGATGCTTTTTCAGTCTGAAGTTTTCTAGTGTTACCATAGCAATTCTGGTGACAAATGTATGTGTGTCTTTTTCACCATTAAGCTTCAGGGTGACTGGAGTATTTTTACTTTTGGATGGCAGAGATTCTGATTCATGGTTATACAGGCTACTACTGGCTCTGGTGCTGTCAAGAGAACTGGTGGGAACCATTTTAAATCTTAGTTTTCTGGTTTTTTGTCAATGATTGAGAAAAACAGTATGACATAGTTTTGAGCTGGTTTAGATAGCAGCAGAGTTTTGTTTATCACTTCCTGGAGAATAGTGTGATGGTAGGGAGAATCCTAGGTCCCAGGAAAGAGCTGAGTATCTGACAGCAGGATGAATGGGAAAGTGTTGTCTAAATAAAATGTATTTTAAGTCCTCATAAGTTTCCCTTTCAGCTTTGGTAGTTTGGATAGGCAGCTGTATTCCAAGATCTGTTTAATATTCCTCTCAGTTAGCACATGCTGTTCAGTACTGGGGCAGTTGATAAGGTCAAGTGATCATGTATGTGTTTTGATGGCTATTTAAACTATGGGCAAGGTACATAATATGTCCTGTTTACTAACACTGTAAAGTGGTCTTTACCTGTCAGACCGTTGGAGTTGGACATGCTTCTTTTGTTCTGATCTCCATAAATTGAGGTGTAAGCTCAGTGCTCCTTGTTCCTAGCAATTTGCCTTTAGGATTGCTTATATGGAGAAGGCAAGAAGTATGCTTATGAAGGACAGAATCAGCATAAGGCTGGAGAAATAGTTTATTATCTTGAGATACACAGTAGTTGTATACAGGCCATCAGCTGTTCACACTTTAAAGAATGATGTTGTGGGGTGTTTCTCCATCTAGCAGCTGATACCTTAAGCTCCTGTGTAAGCTTCTGATCTTGCTGAAGGATTGTATAACTCATTTCAATATACACATGCTAGTCTGCTTTTGAGTTATGAGTTGCAGTTCAAATTTTGCTATCAAACTTTAATAGTTTGTTAACAAAAACCAGGTACAGCATCTCAAATTTTTCTTCTCTAGGCAAATTTGAAGTGATGCTATCTTTGGTTTCTATATTTGTGTGTGTGTACACACTTTTTCAAGATGCCATCAGGCTATTACTTTCTACTGTCATTAAGTCCAAAATAAGTAGTTATACATATGTAAATAAAATAAGAATAGGCTTAGCCTATATATTTCTATATAGCAGTAGGAATAAGGGTAGTGTCTTTTAACAGTCTCATCTAATGGCCAGGTAGATATAGGAAGACAGCCAAAGTATGTAAAAGTCTGTTTCTTACTTGCGTCTGTGCCAATACCAAATACTTGATCCCATTGCTGCTAATAACAATTTACTTTTAACCATAAGATCAGAAATTAATCTAAACTGATGGCATCATATAAATAAACAAGCTCATACTAAGTTTCATATGTATTAATAGCCAGAGCTTTACCATTTGCTTACCATTTTTCATCCTTTCTAAAGCTGTAATAGAAATCCTGAATGCTATTGAAATTGTGCAACCTTTTTAGGAAACATTCAGCCCATACTGACTTGCAAACATGAGGAAGCAAATACCATCATTATGGCTTTTCAGTTTATGTTAGTTGCCAAACTGAACCACATCAGAGAATTTAGGAGGAAAGATCACGCTTAAAAAATTTTGTTTACTGTCTGATGAGTACATAAATGTTTATGACACAAAAGATGAAAGAAATGTATCTTTCCAGAAGGAATTAATATATTTAATTGTTTTAAAGTATGTTGCTTTCTCACTTCGTATGCAATAAGGCAGAAGTTAATTTTGTTGAAAGGAACTGACGACAACAACAATAAGCACTTTTAAAACACAAAACACTTCAGTTTCTCCTGGTAGACATATGTGCATGTGTAAACCAAGATAGCTGTGAACATCAAATGCTTTTTTTGGTTAAGCAGCTGCTATTAGGGGACTCTTTGCTTTGTGAAGAGAACACAGAAGTGGAGAGTTAAGAGCAAATTGGACCAAGACTAAGGAAGCACTAGACATAATTTAAAAAGGCTGAGGGGAGTAAGTTCCAGGCATCAACAAGCAAGATTCTTGTAGCATGGGATATTGTGCTCTGCTTCCAACATGTTTTTCTACTTGTCTTTTTCTACCCTTTTGCCAGGATTTTTGAAGGAGCCCCTAATGGCAGATTAGTGACTTCCCTACAGTACCCTGCTATGTGAACTTAGTTGGGGATAATCAAACTTGTTAGAACTCTGTTCATCTAATGTCAGACACTCAAAGCAAAGGCCAGGCTCCTATCCAAACTGTGCTACTGTGCTCTTTTACCTACGCTGATAGGCGTGCTTTTGAGTTACAATTTCAGTGGCTATCACTGGGAATCTTGTGCTGAAATAGTAAGATGTTTAAATGTTCCACAGCATTTCTTGAAACTGATAATTTATTTCTGATTTTATTATCTGATTCCGAAAAGTATCAGTTTTGAAATCTGTTAACTATTATCAAATCATTATAGGTTTTGATTTTCTACGAACACAAAAATAAGAATATTTATGGTACAGAATCTGTGAAAAGGGCTCTTCATGCAAGGTAATGTCATCTCTGGATGCTCTTATGAAATAAATTCCATTATGGAGGCAGCTGCTGCTAAACGTCCCTCCAGAATAGCTGTGCGTAATAGATGGAGAAAGCTTGGAAGAGGGGTTTTGGGAACATTTTTTTTAACCCAAAATTTTCAGAAGTTGATCACCTCATTTCATGGTTCACATAGTGCCCATTTATGGTACTGTCACTCGGAAAACCCAAGTCCTAGGATAAACACCACCAACCCACCCTCCCCACTATATAAAACAACTAATATATAAAACTCTAGAAGAAAACATGAAGGATAACTTTCTATTTTAGAGTGTTACCAACTTTTCTTTGTGTTGGTATCATTAATTTCTGAAAAGAATTGGTTTCTTTTTAATAAAATAAACATGAAGGTCTGATTCACTCATTACATATGCTAGCATAAATGTTATGGGGAATCACACATTAGCATTCCACCTTTTCATCTAGAATTTGCAGCTGTCACCGGAGCATAGATCTTCTAATAGTAAGTGAGGAACTGTGAAGCAAAAATTACTTGTAAACCTTAATTTGGCATAGCATTGCTTAGCTTAACAGAGTACATATGAGTACAAAAAAGCAATGGCAAGCCTAGTACTGTGGTTCCATTATGAGATGTACAAAGAGTTGTCAAAATATAATTAAGAGCTCTGAAATACTTCTTGTATTCCCAAACAATTTATCAAATGACCTTTCCATTTTCTTAATACTATTCCACAGATGGCAGAAATATTCTAGTGTGTTCTGTGTTTTATTAGGAATTATGTCAAAGCAAAGAATTGTACTGTATTCAGGAATATTATATAGATTTTACTATCCTGCTGCACATGTTTTTAATTCGATATTAAACTCCTACTGGCTTATTGTTTTTACTGATCCTTATGCTTTATTTCAGCTTTGAATTCCAGTCCAATTTGTTGCAGATCCCAGCAGTTTCCCTAGTTTTTAAAAAAAAATAATTAAAAAAAAATAATTAAATGAAGTTAAAAAAAATGCATATTTCATCAAACTTACAGTGACTTAAAGGTAATGCTGTGATATCTAAGACCTGAGTCCTTCCCAATGTTTTCACAAAATCAATTTCCTTCATCACCCATTATCAGTTGAGAGCCTCAGTGACTTTCTGTGTTGGAAGCTTGGAAGTCTTGCTAACTTGAGAAAACCTGGAGAATTTGGGTATCAGTCTGTCAGATAGAAGCTTCAAAATCTGTATTTTCCATTATAAAGTGTCACTTTTGTCAACTGAGATTTGACTTTAAGCAACCTTACAAGTAAGCAATCATGTAAGTAAGCAGAAATGCTTCAGGTTCTTTATATTGAATTGGTGCAGGCATGAGGAGCTGTAATGATGTGCTATTCCTTCCTGTAAGTATGAGTCAATTTTGGCGGAGAGAAAGAAGAAAAAATAGAAAATGAGGAGTGTTTGTGTACTGGCAGTAATGTTATTAATGAGCATGGCATGGAAGTGTCCATTCTGTTTGTGAGCTTTAATCCCAGAATTCTATGTTTAAAACTTTTTGGCTGTCCCTGTAACAGCATAAGAGTTCCTAATAATCTTTTATTGCTGAGATCCATCAGTAACATGCAAGAGTTGTGAGCTGCTGAGAAACATGTAAGTGAGTCACGTATTTTCAGAAATACAATCCAGTTATATTGCACAGTATGTCTGTTAGTGATCATTTGCCAAAAAGAATGACTATCCATTTAAGTATACATATACATATGTGTGTAATTTCCCCCGAAGATGTTCTGAATTTTGTAGACCAAGCTATTAGTCTTGAGGAAAAATCTGTTTTGTTTTTAATAAACTTTATTTTATCTTAAATTGCTTCCTCTATAAAGATGTTGCCAGCCTTAAAGGTTACAAAAATATCTTCAGTCATCCCACTTTTATATATGCCTATGTATAAAAGTATGTGTATGTTTGTAGTTGATATAAAAATTCTTTTACATTTATCCAGTGTTTCAACTCAAACTTTTCAAATCTTAACAGTTCTCAAAATATATCTATGAAGTATGTCATTGTAGGTTTCCCCTGTTGTAGATGAAGAAATTGAGGAAGATAACTGAAAGGTTTAGTTCTTCTACTAGCATTTGTTTGTCTTATTGTACACTATTTTTTTGTTCTTTTATACTCATTGACTTTGAATAATTTAATCTGTGATTAAGGGTTGATGCATCCTCATCAAGAATGGAGTTATGACTTAGAGTGTCAAGTCTTTGCCTCTTTTTGCAATGACTTGTAGCTAGGATAGTTTGGAGACATTTGCAGTAACCTTGTACTTACAAGTTGCCTGAGATAGATTTGTGCAATGTAGCTTTTATCATTACTTTTGTCAGGCAGTTCTTGTGAAAAGGCTCGTTTAGGTACCAATGGGAGCCTGAAATGCACAGAAACTCTTTAAGGGACTATAGGATGTGAAAGGGGGTGTGAAGGTGGAGGGAAAGAAAAGAAATAAGGATAAGATTGTCAGAGAAATATATGTTCATAATTCACTGAAATATGTTTTTCGCAAGCATTGCTATATCCTCAAGTTAAAAAAGTTATCTAGGTTGTGAAATAATTTCATTGCTCTTTATCTGTGGAGGTTATACTGCAGTCTCAGAAGCCTTTCCCTTGGGCTATATTTTATGTGGCTATGGCTTTATACTAATATTTCACTGAAAAATGTTTCATTTTCTTTTAACCATTCATGATTTAAGTAATCTAACACAGTAGCATTTCATAGTAGAATTTGCAGACAACACTAAAAGAATATCTAAATCTTTCTTTGGCATTCTACTGCCTTGAATGAGCAAATGTATCCAGTAGTGAGGAGTACAGTTTGGAAAATTAGAAACAGTGTATGTACAGGATGCCATGCTTTTTAAATACTGAATGCAACTTAGGGCACAGCTGCTGAAACACATGTGGAATCAGCTCAGTAATGAATAGTAAATGCAAAAATAGTAAATATTTTTTCTTTTTTTTTTTTTTTTTCTTGAATTGACTTACTTTTATTTCACTGGCTGCCATGTTTTGAAACTACTCCTTGTTTCAAGTAGATGAACAGAGTTCAGGTATTACAGTCATTTGGTTTTCTGTGGTTATGATGTTTTTGTAGAGCTGTACCCTATGCAACACCTGTTAATGACATACATAAATCTTTTCCTTGACCTAGTTACCTATCAAAGGAGGATCAGCCTGGTAGATGTTTGTATGTTATTTCTCTGCACATTGGTAATGGAGGCAGTCAAGTTGAAAGATCCAGAAGGCTTATGGAGCTTGGAAGACATATATCAGTGACCACAGGTACTTCCCTTGTAGGTAGTGACTGACAGTGGTGAATCCCCATTGGTCTGAAATTCTCCTCTTTCCTTGCTTTCTTCCTTTGTCTATTTTCTTCAAAATATTTGAAGTTCTTCAGGCTGTCATCCTCATTAAAAATGTTCTTTTAAGTCAAACAAAAAAGACCATATGCGTAAAGGATGCTGTCATTTCAGCCGAATTATCTACCAGGCTACTAAGTAATCAAGGAAGTACCAGAGGTGTTTGAATTACAGAAGCCACTATTCAAGCTTTAGGTAAAAAATTACTGAAATGCTAGAATGTGAACTACTGTTTCTGAAAATAACAGGAAGTTAACTCCCAGTGAGGAGCTGTTTTCTTGCTAAGCTTCTAGGAATAAATTAGAGAGTTGGCCTCTGGATAAAAATCTACCAAAAGAAGTATAAAAAAATATTTAACGGTGTATTTTTTATCTCAAAAATATGGAAAAAAGTTTTTATGAGTTTGATTGACAGGAGGTGGAATTTTTCCTTTTCAATTTCTATTGTGCTGGGAAAGAAAGCCAGAATGTACTTCCACGATCCCTGCAGTTTTATAAGCCCTAAATCCCACCAGACTATGTTGGTCTTCCTTTTAAGTCTTTTTCTTATTTTTTATTATCGTTTTTCCCAAGTTCTCATTTGATTTGGGAGCTTATTAATTGCTTCTATAAAGTAGAACATTTTGATTAGGTTCAAGGCATCAGTCAATACCTTGTGCATCTGTTTAGACATGGGGGCAGAAGGTTACCAGGCTTTTTGAGCAAAGTAGCTGTGTATTTGTACAGTTTGCTTATTGACTGCTTACTGGTACAGTCCTCATGAGTGAATGCAGACAAATCCTCTGCAGCAGTACTGTGCCATTGTTATTCTAATAAATAGGGATAATTGGAAGTTTAAAAAGAGCTAGTTGTTTTTTCTCTTTTCTTTCATATCCCCTTTAATGTTCAATACAGAATAAAAGGTGTGAAGTCTGTGGCAATAAAAAGCTGTTTAGAGCTGTAACTTCTTTGCTGCTTCAGTAGTTTGACACAACAATAAATGCAGCTCTTCTGAGGAAAAGGTGGATTAATCTACCTTGAAAACTCTTTGCACTCTAGTTCTTTCTAATGTAAAATTTGAAAGCAGCCCTTCATTCTTTGTCTTCCAAATGTGCTTTTTATAGTTGTTTAATTCATTGCTCCTTGAATTTCTCTGGCATCATTTCTGTTAACTGAATTGAATATTTATTAATGAAAGTAGAACTCTAGTCAACTGCACTTTCTCCTCTTACCACATCTTATGAAATAATAAATCCTACCAAGAACCCTATGACTTATAAGAAACATGTTTTGTCTATTCCACAGCTACCATGTTATATATGAATTTTTCTGTCACTCATGACAACTACCATTGTCAGTGCTAATACAGAAATACAGTCTTGTTTTTAAATTCCTCCAGTTTACACATGTAACACATGTGAAGACACACACATATATAGTTGGAGAGGATATAAGAGGAATACATAAATAATCTGCTGCATAGTAGTCTAGTATAGAATGGAGTGTGACTCCAAGTATTTATTCTTCAAGCAGCAAAAGGAAGAAGAAGAAGTAGTAGGGAGATTTTGTGAATGTAAAGGAGTGCAGAACAGCCTACCTGAGATACTGGAGGAGTTAATCTCAGTCATGCTCTACATTTTAGCAGGTCATGTTGTGATAGGACAAGGGATAATTTTAAAAATAAAAGAGGGTAGACAGAATATAAGGAAGAAATCTTTTATGAGGGTGGTGAAACACTGGAACAGATTGCCCAGAGAGGTGATAGATGCGCCATTCCTGGAGATGTATAAGGCCAGGCTGGATATGTTTCTGAGCAACCTGATCTAATTAAAGATATCTCTGCTTATTGCAAGGAGGGGTTGGACCAGATGACCCTGAAAGATCTCTTCCAACCCAAACTATTCTATAAACCTAAGACAGCATGTGATGTTTTCTTGAGTCTCAGGTGGACACGTAATGAGACAGGGATCTGCTGGAAGATTGGTGGAAAAGAAGGAAGCATGAACCAGTCTTTATCAAAACATTGTCCTATTTTTGGTATGTTTTATAAACATGGTATTAAACACTGAAACTGACATTTTGTTATGCTGTCCTTAAAAAAAATATTTTAAAAATCGCAGATTGAACTCTAAAAACTTCTGAGGTTGGTTTGGGAATCGTAAATGTAGCAGTAATAGTAAAAAAGCTCACTATTCTGTCTGGTTTAGTTTTGCTTCTGTAGGGCACACATCAGTTGTGTTTTCAAATAACTTCGTGCAGTTCTGAGCACTGGCCAAAAATTTGTGTGTTTCCGTCTTTTTGAGGTAATTAAGATTATGTGTTTTTATCTTCCTTGCACCTACAGTGTTACTGAAAACAGAAACTCTGGATGTTTTCTTCTAAAATGAGAGACTTATCAGCATTAGATTTTCTCATGTCTGTTTTTATGTGCTGTTTTGCATGTTTGCTAGAGTGAGATTTCCTTTGTGGTGTTTTTCTACAGTATTGTGTCAAAACTCTAACATTATCAATAAATTTCTGCTTACCTAGCAAGCAGGAGAATAGGAAGGTGCACTGTAGACTGGGCAATTAGGGTTTCGATTCAGGAAATAAATGTATTACAGTGCGTTGAGTTGTATGTGGTAGTCAGGAGGCTTTTGACTTTACCAGGAGCCATTTTCTTTTGTTTAATAATGTGACAAGTTTTTCTGTCACCATATCTTTGGTCTTGCTAGCATTCTAGTAAGCAGCTACTAAATTCACAAGAAACTTAACAATTGATTCAGATTATAATTTTTGCTTAAATTAATTCATGGCAGTAGTAAAGATGATCCTTGATTTGTGATCCATTGCTCAGGCAATAGGTACATAGTCATACTCTCTGTACCATGGAATCTTTATAGGACTATTTGTGTTGAGTTTGTAGGTTTTCAAAGAAAAACATTGCGTTTGTCTGTAGAAGGGGAGAAAAGGTGGGAGGATAGCATTATTGATTAATCAAAGAAATCAAGTATATCAGAGAAAGGAAGAGCTCTCCTCTTGCAGACACTGAGCCTTATGCTTCTTCCTGCATACTGAATTAGTCAGCAGTGACCCCATTGCAGCTCGTGATGCAATCTGCTGATTTTTGTGAGCAACATTATAAGTTCAAAAAAGCACCCTATCCCAATCTCAGCAAAAGCATTGCATGAGAAATGAATATATATAATCTAAATGCTTTATTGATGCATTTTGGGTAGATTGTGTTCTCCTGCCTGCAGCTTATTGAACTTGTCTGATTTATGTGTTAGCATAAATCACTGACTTCTGAATATGGTTGTATGAATTTATGGCAGGATTCACTTACAATTTATTTATTGATGTGAATGTTAACTGAGCTGTTTATCTAGATTGTTATATATATCAATTTAATGTTTCTCATTACTTTCATTTACATTATGTTTATTAAGTCAGGCACAGTATTGTGTCAAATATTCAGATTTCCTTTTCTCTGCCTTGAATATTGTAACAGAAACTTGAGAATATAAGGTTAGCAAAGGAAAGATTATTGAGAGTCTTTTGGGTGTTTGGTTGGGGATTTTTTCTTCATTGAAGTTTTAATCATAAGTCAGTCATATCCCAGGGGAAGAATAAAATATGTAAAATAAAAAAATTTCAGTGGTAGAAGCTGTTCAGATTTGCTGGAAATTCTTGAGTGCTTTTAAGATTGATGCAAGGTGAGATGTTTGCATTGTAAACTACTGTATGCACGTACTGGCTGCAAATATGGCCGAGTTCAGCAAATGCCAAAAAACCACATAGAGAGTAGTTCAGGGCTTGCACAGTGGATGCAAGACTAAAGTAAGGATAAGAACTTGGAAATAGTATTGTGTTTCATAATACTCTGTGTAACCTCTTATCTTATGATTCAGCATATCTGATTCTAATATTTTGTGGTTAACCATAGGTTAGACTTGGGATTGTTGTTCCAGCAGGAAATTGTAATTTGTGAAAGTCATGAGCCAAATTTCAAAGAAATATAAGGTCAGACTTTTGTAACGGAATACTTTGTTGTTATGTGTTAAAACCACCTCTTACCCTCAAAATAAACAGTATGAATTGAATTAACTTTGGCAATGTATGGCATGTCATTTAGTTGTGAAAATATAATTAAACTAAGTTGGAAAATTACTTTCCATTTTGAATTAGTCTGAATGACATTGGACTGTTTTGCTTTTCTGCTTATCTCAATAAGGCTGCTATTCCCTTACACTGCCAGCTACACCCTTATTGTGGATGCTATAGCTGCTAGTAGGGATGAATGCATTGTATGCTGTTTTATCCCAAATGAAAAAGAAGGCTGAACTTTGCAAGTTATATTCAGCCCTCTAGCTGCTAGGTTGCCTTAACTTATGGCTCTTGTGGTTGAAATATGGAAAAGCAGTGGCTGTGTCTAATAGCTTGTTATTAACTGTCTTCTGTGGAAGCTGTCTGATAGGAGTGGCAGAGTTTGACATTTGATCATTTGAAGATGAATGATCCTACTGGGATCTGGTACTGTCACAGTCCAACTGATTCTGCTTGGTTATCACGTTATGCCAGGCATTGGCAGGTCCTTTTTGCAGTGGAATCATATGGGTTGCCTAACATTTCACTGAAAATCTGGATTCCTATGTCCTGACTTTGAAGGTTTCTACAGAACCTAGAAATATTGCTGTTTCTTTGAACCCCTTCCTGAGAATCTCTTACTGTTTTCAGTTCTCCTCTGAAAGATGCTGGGAAAGTTTTGGTGAAGTCATGGTAGAACTGCCTGTATTACGGTTAAAGGCAACAGGAATATGAAGAGAACATATCTATAAGAGAATTAAGATGATTTTGAATGTTTGCAAAACCAATATAAATCAAACATTGACTTTTTAAGAGGTCCTTTGAACATAACTTTTCCAAAACTGTAAAGGTGGCAATGGCCACAGGGGTAAAATACAAAATCGACAAATTTGAGGCAATGAATTATAAAATGCCTGCTGTGCAGAAAATCATGCTGATAACAGTTAATCATAAGGGGAATTGTTTTCTGGCTGAAGACCACAAGGATTGGTCTCATGTTTGGCAGCACTGCATTCACTTGCTCTTCTATTTGTCGTACCCATATTCATAATAATGTAAGGACTTCATCAGAGAATGGAATGGGATTTTGATAGCCAAAAAAAAAAAAGTCACCTGCCAGTAATCTTGAACATGGCTGTTGAGTGAATTTGACCTTGATTTCAGCTTTGTTCTTGGCTGGCAGGTGCCTGGAGGCCTTTTGGTTTGCCTTAGAAGAACTAGTTTCAGAACAGTAGTATTTGTCGCCTAATTATGAATGCAGATATTGCATGTGTTTGTGATTTACAAGGCCTTGCTTATGTGAAACAGGCTATAAACTCTCCTTGGAAATGTATGGTAGTCTGGAGTAGATAATTACACTTTGAAAAAAGAGCCTCTGTTTCCAGTGAAAACACTGTAAAGTTATTTCAGAAATGCTCTGACCTCAGACGTTTCATATAACTTACACAAAATGCTTTCACATTTGTGCAGCAGCTAGCGGCTTGATCTCTGCAATCTCATAAACGAAAGCACAGAAGTCTCCCTGGGAAAAAAGCAGGATGTCTATGCTGTGGCCTACAAAGCTAGTGTTATTTTACTCACTCTGTTCTTTGTGTCTAGACCCTTAAACAGAAGAAACCTTGCCCTCCTTTAAACAAATCTTTCTCCCAATCACACCCCACCCCCGCAAACCCAGCTTTCCCTCAGATATTTCTTCCTCCCTGCCTCCACTCAGTGTACACACACTAATAAATTCTGCAGTAAAAACCTTGGGAGAATTTCTCAGCACAAATGGAAAGAAGATGTCAAAGGCTGAGGATAGGAATTTTCTTTTTAAAGTTGCAAAAACAATAGAGAACAATTGAATCAATGGGGGAAGAGCCAGAGATGGGTTAACAAGCCATGACAGAATTGCATTAATTTTCTTTTGCTGAAACCCTACTGGTTCTATTCACTAGCATCCAGAAGAGCTATTTTTGCTTGCAATTCTTTCTTTGTTTTTCAAGACTCTTGGTAGAAAGCAAAAACATTGCAAATACAAGTGCAGAGAGAATTGCTCACACTTGTGAGAATGTTCACACTAGAAATGCTCTTGTGGCCTCTTAAAAAGCTGTTTTTAACTTCTGGTGCAATAAAGTTGTCAGATATTGATGAAGATTTTGTATGAAAAATTTGTGTGCTGGAAGGATGACTTCATAGAGAGAATAGTGTGTCACACCAGAGAAGAGAAAACACCAAGCAGTCATAGTTGCTGGCTTTGTCCAATAGAAAGAAATGAAAAGAAACCCATGGATTTCTGAATATGACATGGACAAGCAGTTTTAAGAAAAATATGCACAGAAAAAGAAGAAAAATATTAGTTGAGATATGTGACTTGGTCTTATAATGAACGTGTTCAGGTATGGATTGCACTTTCAGAGAGTTCTTAACAGAAGATACGCAAGGGTGAGGCAAGGACCACTTCTACAGGTGTAAACAGCTGAGCATATTGCCAGCAGTTGTACCTGGAAGATGGTTTTATAGCCCCTCAGATCTGCTGGCTGAATCTCATGTGAGCACGCTCTGTCTTGTTTCTGTTCCAGTGAACCAGCTTAGTCCAGGGAGTTGATGCAGTCTCTGCTGTCTTAGTTTGATACCAGCTGGCACAGCTGTGGTAGGCATGCCTCAGAAAAGCTGTGAGCCAAAAACCATCAGAAGTAGGGCTACCTTTGGGTGTAAGAACTGTAACAACTGTGGCATGATCCAAAAGCCAACATCTGTCTGCAGTCTTAATCATGTCATGTTATCTGTAATTTCATGCTTAAGACCCAAGAAATAGGATTCTGACTGTAGCAGATAGGGGTCATGTTATTTGCTTTTTGTAGCCAGCAAGATATTCAGAGCCAGTAATAGTCTGATAATTCAAGGAGATAGAATACATACGCCCAGCCCTTCACTTGTACTCAGTGTTCACAGCGAAAAAGGCAGAAACAGCCAGCATTGATTGATTCTACTTCTTCCCATTCTGAAGTTACTGTGTTACTGAGGGTATGAGTTTGCAAATTTGCAAGCTTAAAGACATATAAAGACATATAAAGACTGTTTTGAAGTGGGCCTGCTGAAAATATAGTCTATGTAATGTCACATCCAAGTAAGTACGAGTCAGTAGACAGTGCTGCATGTAGTTTCCAGTGTATGTATATGAACATGTGCATTGGAAAGGGTCAGTAACAGGGAAAGTATAAAAAATAATAGATGGAGACACCTTAAAGGTGCAGCAAGGTTGTATTCATTCATTAAATTTTTTGATTTACTTTGTTTTTAAAGAGGACAAGTTTTTGCACAGTGGTGCAAAGTGGATGGGATCATAGTTACTTGAGCAGATGGTTCCCACTCAGCTAGCAGTGAGCACTGTCCTTTGTAAAGGAGATATGGAGAAGTCAGGTAGCAGACTTGTTTCTGTGCGCTCTGCAGCAGACGGAAGACATGGCAGGCTATGGTAGGAGAGGCATATGTTTTAACTCCTTGAAATATTTAGCAGCAGATGCTCTTCTCTGTCAGCCCTTAAAAATAAGCAGAAAATTGGCTACAATGGGGAATCTCAAAAGCTTGCATATGATTGGTCACATCTTTAATACACAGCAGACTGACCTCCCTTCTATTTGCATTTATGCACATGAATTTTTACTACTGTAAATTATGAAATGGTTCAAACATGCTCAGCTCAACTAGGTTGCACTTGGTTATTTCTAATTGTCTTGCTGGTGGCAACCTTTTCCTGTGCTGCATTCATGCACATACACACACCCTCTCCCTGTTAGCTTGGATGGCTCCTTCTCTGTTTCCAGCTGCTTTCATACATACCCAGGTCCTTCTTTGTAATGAAACACCTGCATATCTTTCAGAAAAGAGAGATAAAGTCTGCACTGTGTAAGCAGCCAGTTCTCTGCAGACTGCTATTGCTTTTATTCACGAGATACTAATCAAAGAACTAGTGTTTTAGAAACCTGCTGGTAGCTTGCTGGGAGGTGCTCAGTAACAATGGAATAGGAAAGGACTACGCTGTTATGTGATTCTGTCACCTTACTGTTTGTCTGGTGGTAAGTAACAATAAATATTACTTCTGCAAAATCATCATATACAAAGAGCAAATTTTGCCTAAAACACTTGAGACTAAACATCAACTTCAGCATTGCCAAAGATAGGAATGAAAACACTACTTTTAGATTCCCGAGCCCATTTTTCTTTGGCAATCTAAGCCAAGGAGGGTGCCAAAATACATGGCAGATTTATATGTCTCTGAATTTATTAGATGCACTTGCAAAGAAGTTTTACAGTCTTAAAAAACATTTATTATCTGATAGGAGATAAACTGTTGTTCCTAACTGGAATCAATAGGAGTTTTGCCATTTCAGGCATAGTTTTGCTTGTTGAAGTCGTCTGATTCAACACACAGGCTGAGCAAACTATTCAAGAAATTAACTACACAGTGCTATTATTAATACAGTGAAGAAGCTGTCTCTGAAATAGCCCTGGCATTTGGAATGAAAAATTACAACGACATCCATTGTTAGGAAAAACTTGCAAACTGTCACAGACCCGTTTCTTGCTGTTTCCCAAGACTTTGTCAGTATTAGTAATTCTTCTTTGCTTTTGTTTCTTTCAGGGCCCTCCTGGTCCAAAAGGCGAAAAGGTGAGTTGATGTACGGGTGACACAAGATGAATGGAAAGCCCAGCATGCACTAAAGAGATCGTTTGTATTGACGCAGTGTAATGTTAGATTATGTAAGAGAGCTGGGTAGCACACAGATGCTATGTTAAACCTATCATCTCATCTTTCCACTTTGCAGGGAGATCAAGGTGATCAGGGCCCTCGGGTAAGCATCTTAAAAAACAATGTTACACTTCCCCTTCGCTGAGTAGGCAATTAGTCTTTAGCGCAAAACTAAATTAAATACACTGTCTGAGCTAATTATGCTTATTAGCTGCCTTTACCCTGCATGTTGAAGTAAGTGTCTGCAGGACAGTAATACCGAACATGACCAGATAGTCTCTGGGAAGATATGAGCAACAGCAATAATGCATTCAAATACACAGTTTTCATTATGGGTGGAAGCAGGTTTCACAGTGGTTTTGCTCTGCTCTACAAAAGCTGGCTTTCCTAACCAAACCTTTCAGTTTCCCCAGCAATGTTTTTGTGTCTTGCATGGGCTCCCACAATGCAGAGGGCTGGTGGGTTTCTAATAAATATGCTTCCAGATTTCATGTAAAATGTATCCAGTAATTAGTGAATTGTACACAGATATCATGTATGCACGTATTAGTTCTTTTTCCTGACTTGTTTATATTTGATATCTTATTAATAATATCACCTTGTAAATACATTCAAACAGTTAGAACTTGGTTTAGCTGTGGAAATGTAAAGGTTCTTTTAGTTTTTAAATATGTTTATTTTAGCAGAGAAATAGAGAAATACAAGGGTGAAAGTTCAGATAGATTGGCTGTGCCAGTTCATTCTTCTTTACATCTGTGCTTCATTAGAAAATGTTTGGTTAATTGTTCTGATGATATAGTGACTCTCTTTAGTTACATGTTCATAAATCTCTGTAACGACATGTTCCATGGATTTTCTATTTTTTCTGTCAACTATGTTAAATATTTTGAATTTGCAATTTTATTTTATTATTCTGTTGTGTTTTATGTGTATATAATTTGTAGTTAATAAGATTATCTAAAATCACAACATGCGTTTATAGCTGAATTTGGTGTTGGTGCTGTCAGCTTTAATCACCTACAAAGATGTTTTGTTACGCTTGGTAATATGACTGCACATTATAAAGGCAAAGGCCTGTTAGTGAACAGCTTTAAATATTATTTCAGTTGAAACACAAAAAGAAGAATTGGAAAACTATTTAAAGATATAAAAAGGAAATAGTAACAATGTGAATAGCGTGAATACACAGATTAAAGATTCTGAAGAATGTAGAAACTTCCTTTTAACTTCTAAGTAAGTTTAGTATCTCTCAGAAACTATGTTAGTCTGTGTATTTTGTCTGGTTCTGTGATATGGAATCTTATGGAGAATGTGAGGGGAGAGAAGGCAGAGGAGAGTAGATCTCTGGTCTGTGCCTCTGGCTTAGGAGAGAATATTCTATTCATCCTCTGACTGATGCACAGTCAGAAGTCTGTGCATAGGTGCTTGTGCTAAGAGATCTTCCATTCAGAAGAACTGGTGTTTAGTTAAGAACAGGAGAGCAAATTTGACAAAAGCTATAAGAAGGAGATATATTAATAAATAAATAAATACGGAAGAGCAATACCGTGAAGAGTATTACACAGCTGAGGATAAGAATCTGGAATTATGAGTGTTGGAGAAGTTTCCAGGGAAAGGGTTAGAGGTCTGAATACAAAAAAGAAGTGTTATAGACGCAAGGGAAAGACGATGCTGTTTTTTCTTATGGTGGCATAACATGGAGAGCAAAGGGCAGTTTTGGAGGGTAAGCAAAGGTTCCAGAGCCCCTAATGGTCCAGGAAACTTGTCAAAATATTGGACAGATGTAACAATTAGGAAGTGGTTAAGACTGTGCGTCTTTCAATCTCTGGGGTTGAAGTGTTGGTAATAGTAAATACGAACGTGCAGGTTTGTTCACGGTTATCTTGCAGGTTGAACAAGTGCAAAGACTGCAGTGGAATATCTGCTACACAGAGACTGTTTGTGTCCCTCTTTGACAAGTCAGCCCCCTATACTGGAGGGCAGTAGAATCTGTGCTGGACCATAAAAACGGTTATGGTTACATTGTGGTTTTGGTAAATCACTCGCAGCTAAAAAGCTAAAAATATCCGACCTAAGGCATTCATGTTTAAGCACAGCACAGAGTTACATCTGCAGCAGCAGCTAGAAGCTGAGACCAAATTCTGTATCTGAATGTAGAAAAATAATTTAGTAAGGCCAGCAGTAGAGAAGAAGAGGTGGTGAATAACACCTTGTGGGCTAATTGAACCTTCACTGATTGTTTAGTCAATGAATATTGTAGTAATGTATCTTTCTTTGAAGTATATGGGTGTAGCTTAGGTAATTTACTCAGTCTTGTTGCTTTTCTCTTTATCTTTTTTATGTGTGTTTGAATCTGTTCTGTAGCAGCTTCTTCTATTTGCCTTGTGGATTTCACGAGTAATAAGTACTACAAAGCCTCTGACCATTTTGTTTCATGGTACAGCAGTTATCTGTTCTGATGACTGTCTTCAGGGTGAATCTGCTCAACTTGCTATGCCAGGGGATTTAGAATATAATAAATAGAAATTATATGTGTAAGTCAGTCATGCACTAAGTTAGAATAAGCTCATTTAACCGTGGCTGGTTACCTTTTCACATAGTTTTCCATCACTGCCTATATAAAATAAATGGGTTTGGAGGTAATACCATACTATATTGTTTTAGAGAAATATTGTACCTGAAAGTGACTGCGGGATGGAATCAACATTTGGATTTCACAAGTTTGCAGATAGACTGACTATAATATCCAAAAGCAATAGACATTTTTAAACTAATTCAAGTTTTACGGACAAGAAGCCTGAAGTATCTTTGGTTTCGTATTTTTACATATTGGTTTGAAACTTTTTAATCCTGCTGAAAAGCAAAATACCCCAATTTAAAAAAGCC
Organism: Loriculus beryllinus; assembly: GCA_039877255.1. Classification (NCBI taxonomy): domain Eukaryota; kingdom Metazoa; phylum Chordata; class Aves; order Psittaciformes; family Psittacidae; genus Loriculus; species Loriculus beryllinus. Next base: position 9,688 of record JBCJKH010012972.1, on the reverse strand, counting down.
TTTAAAGATTTTGTAGTGGTAGGATTGCAAAGGATAAATTGTCCAAGTATAGATTGTACCCTGATTACTGGAAATAGATATTCAGAGGCGAATATCTGGGAATGGAACAGCTAGTACTGAGTGTCTTAATCACTCTGTTCTCATCCTTGTGTATATGCTATAGTAAATATCTTCTGTCCTTTCATTCAGATACATGAGAGATTCCTTGCTTATCAGGTCTAGAAATCATCAGCTAGCAGCTGCCTTTAAATTGGTTTTGATCTAGGTACAATGCGAAACCATCCAGAAGCCATATTTATATATTTCCATAAAATTATTTTCTCTCTTTGATATGTTTAAGTAAATTTTCCTAGCATGTCGATCTTTCCAGAACTGATAACATCTCTAAAATATCTTCAGCAGCAGAGAAAGTTCTAGAAACGTACTCAGTTAATTTTATTTTGTTAACATTTATTGACTTGAAGATTAAAAATTGACTTGTGTCAATTGTGTCAAACTATTAAAACAAAGAGGTTCAGAGAGTGATGTTCCTTTTTATTTAACCCTTTCCCCTTACCTATTTACTTTTAATACATTTGCTACTTAGTTGCTGCAAACTAGGGAGAAATCGTTTTACAATAGAAATTTTGCAGGTTCTGTTCTGTGCTGAAAAACTATTTAAAAATGATCTAGTGTTGCCAGAAATGGCTCTGGATGCAGTCTATTTACTGAAATAGCTCAATACAAGCGCGTGTGTAAATGTAAGCTATATTTTTAGCTGAAGTATTGTTTCACTTGTATCGTTATAGACACAACTTTTATAAACTGCCCCACGTTAAAAGGAAATTGAAGATATCCAAGTAGTACATTTCGACCTGTTTTTTATAAGAAAATTTCAAAAAAATCTAGTTTTAAAATAGATACTATTATTAGTTAATAGTTTTCTATGGAATGTGTAATAAATATATTGAGCCTTTTCACACTTCTACTAACAATAAATAGGAAACCTATATTCATATCATTAGAATCAGTACCTCATTCATAATCAGATAATGCTAGTTATTGAGTGATGATTAAATTGTGATCATTAACTTTTCACCATCTTTTAAAGCCATCTTATTTTGTATTATATTTCATTTGAAGGTTAGCATTTTTTATTTTTTTTAGAGAGAAATAGGTTTGCTTCGCAAACTAGGTAGTAGCATAAAAATTAATCTGATTTCTTGCCTTCAGTTTTTTGGAGGCAATGCTAACTGTAGCAAATGTAGGTAAATCAGTGATGTAATAGGAAGCTTTGTTCCCAAACAGTGCTAATTTTCATCTTCATTCAACATCTCATCAAAGCCAAAATGTATAGGTATATAGTCAGAATATTATGTTAATTAAATATAATTTTACATAATTTAAGCATATTCTGTGAATTTCTTACAGGACTGCCATTGATAATGTTTAATTATATCCTCCTAAAGTTTCTCTTAATTTTATCTATAAATACTACTCATGAATTTTATCTTTCTTAATAGAATGACTGGATAACTTTCATTAGCATAAATTAGCTGTGGACAGCTTTTTCTTTTCTGATTAAATACTCTTTCGTTTCATTTATATGAATATACTGTCAAAAACTCTGCAGAGGTGATGAAAGCCCTTCCCAAATCTTCATTCAAGAAGTCAAGCCATCATCATTCCCTTAAATTATATTCTTATGTACGCATAAAAGCAAGTTTTTTGGTTTGTTCTGTGTTATTTCAAATACAAACACTTCACCACTTTAAATTCATACTTGAGCGGTACGATTACCCACATTGTTGTTTCTTCTGTTATTAATTGTCCTATGTATAACAAATAATAGTTCATATTATAAACTATTATCTAACCACTGTTTCAAACTATGCTCTTAGTGCCACAGTAAGATGGCTAAAAGAAAGTTTATGGTTCTTTCGGTTAACACAACTTTTACTAAAGCAGCATCATAGAGTAAACTGCTGGACACCTGGTTTAATGCCAATTTTTCTGTGAGCAGTTAATTTAACTTCTGAGACTTTGTTTCTTTATCTGCCAGAAGGCAACAAGAGTATTTACCTTCTCCATTCCTGGACTAATTATCTGTTCTGCTTCACTAGTATTAGGCTGTTGTGGCTCCCCTGTTTTCTATTAAGTTGAAACTAGGATAACAAATTGGAGCAAGGTAACTTCAAGCTCTGTAACTATAAGATGTTAGGAAGGAACTCAGACTGCAGTGGTTGCCAACTTCATTTGAAGCAATGGGACACTCAAACGAAAGGACGATGTGCCTCCTTTCGGAGTTCACAGGAGTGTCCTTTTGGCTGTGGATGACTCTCTAGGGCCAAACTATGCCTTTGATGTTCGACTCCTGAGGTTCCCCTGGGGAATGCAGAACAGCTGTGACACCCTCTGGAGTGCCACATACATGCTCCCAAGATGAGGATGTTGTCATTCCTGTCTTAAGAGCTAGTTGGTGCGTGTCTTCACTCACCACCAGTTGGCTTGCACGTTGCCCCTTTTTAGTAGTGCCAAAGGAATGGTGAGGAAGGAAGTCTCTGTACATCCTGTTCCTTTTTCTATGGCCATGTCCTGTGACTGACAAAACATCATGTAGTTGTTTTAAGTCAAGCTGCAGCTGTCACACTGCAATACTGAACCCACGAGTTAGACCAATTTGATTGAAAACAACTCTTTAAAAATATTTCATCCAGTCTTAATGAATATCATAGAAGTGAACCACTTACCTGCATTGCACAACTGCAAGGAGTATATAATTTGAAAAGAAACATAAGCCGGGACAGAAGATTTTTGCTGTGAGAGCTAGCTTGGTTTTGGGGAAGACCAACCCATCTTGAAGTTAACTGGTTGTCTACCACCAGTTTCAGTGAGAGCAGTGGTTTGCCTTCAGGAGGGAAGGCGATACATATTTTGCATAGGTCAGATCGTGATCACTCATCAGAACTTGTAACTGAGTTGCATGGAAATGATATTTGCCTCATTGAAAATTCATCTAATGCTAGGACCAAAATAGAAAAGTTCTGTCTTTTTCCAGTTTTGTTCAATTTGAGTGCAGTTTCAGGTAGAGTTTACTGTGAAAATAGCATTTTCACATTATATTCACATTATAGAAAATAACACTTTTATAGTGACCTGTTTGTGCTAGTTCTTAAAATTACATTTTTTATTATTTTAATACAAAGTCTGATTTATTGCATAATGTACCAAATTAAAGCTCTTTGCTGACTGACTGCCTAAGCAAAAAGAAATTTCTGGATCCTTGTCCTCTTGGGGTGCACTGTTTTAGTTAGCAGATTTGCTGATGGAGAAAGCAGCAGCTATGATAAAAGGGATTATATAAAGGAGCTCCTGCTGAGAGTCCATGGCACCGTACAGGGTGATACCAAACACTGTACTCCCCAGGGCAGGTACAATAATTAGCTGCAGGACTGGTGCTTGGTCTGAAGGATTAATTAGAACTGGAGGTGGTGTTGGAAGGAGGTAAAGCAGCCATAAAGAGTGTCAGGATCACTCTGGCCAGAAGCCTGTGTGATTTGATGTGAAATAGCAGCAGCTGGCTGTAACCTTAGGAAGTGCAAGTGAACAGCAGGTGGTAATTCCTGTCTCATTTACCGTGTCTTCACAGGAACATGTAAGCTTGTGCAGCTTGGGTTTATTGGCAGGTCAGAAGGAAAATCCTAAGGATGACTGTGACATTTACTATGCTAAGTAAATGCAATAGTAAAAATGGAGTGTGCGTAGCATAGTGTAAAACCAGAAATGCTATTGCTTAATTTTGTTATACTTGCCATATGACAAAGTTATGATGACCTTATAATATTACCTCATTTTGACAAATGCACAAAGTGGAATTTACCTGAAAAATCTAGGACTGCTAGTAGGAGTCACCTCTTTGAAGGCTGTGATAATGTAACAGAAGAATTATTTATACTAAGTAAAAAATCGTATGATGTTCTGGCATCTTTCAGTTTTCTCTGTAGCTGTTGTCTGGGGACAGTTAGGCTTTATCAACATTTCCAAGCAGGTAAGCAGGACAGTGCATTATGAGGCCTGTTAGCCTCCTCTAAGCATCATGTTTTGCTTGGCATTTGGGCAAAAAATGCAGTGACGCATGCAACAAATGTGCTAATTTGGAAATTGTAACCAGCTAGCATTTCAGGGTGAGCTTGAGTTGCTGTCAGCAGAGGAATTTAGTGGGCCAGTGGTCGCTGTTGATCACTGTAGTGTTTTGCATTCTGTGAGGGCCTCCTAGGGTGTAGAACAAGAGTCCTTCCTATGTGCAGTTCAAGAATCAAACCAAATAAAGAGAAAATAGAGTAGCTTTGAATCCATCATTGAGAACAGCTTTAGATAGAGAAAAACTAAAACAGATCTAAGGGATATTTGGGGTTATATTTATAGCAGAGTGACAGGAAAAGAAGAGAACTCACTTTGTGGGAAGGATAGCTCTTTTTATGCCTTTTTCAAAACTCATTGTGTGCCAACATTATCTTTCATGGATGCCAGAAGATTCAGTGCCCTCTAAAGCCTCCCACACATGCAAAAACTATGCACCCATTATAGTTTCTTTGCTGGGTTCGACTTAATATTCCTGTGTTCCTGGCTCTCTCCAAATATGCGTGTTTTACGTATGGGGAGATGATTCAGGTCCAAGCTGGCATTGCATGTCTCTGACCTGTGAATCTCAGAATGTATGAGATTATGACTGCTTTAGTCAAAGGAAAGAAAGCTTTGTCCTACTTAGGAACAAGCTGAAAGATGTTACTAAGCTGCTGATGGAAAAATGGAGTTTTCCCATTTTCTCATATGTTGTTTATGTAGGCAGGAAACTGCAGTACTGATAGCTACTCCTGAACTTGTCTGTGTGGTGTTGGGAAGCACTGGGAATACTGGGGCTGGACTGAGAAGTGCTCTATGTAAATGTTTTTGTGTGGAACTACAGAAATCTTTTGAATTTTTTTCATTTTTTCTTGAGTTAGAAAAGGAAATCTTTCATGGCAAACTACTACATTTTCCGATTGCACTCCTTTCTTAATTAATTTTCAGCTCTGCCTTTTTCAAGATGAAAGAAATTAAACCTAATATAAGTTTTGAGTTTTCCACTTTTTAAAATGTCAAATTGAATATATAATGCTTTTAGAGGTAACTGAAAATTACTGTGCTGTAATCCTAAAGGCTGAGGAGTAAAAATGAAGTTGTTGAAAGATTTTCTGTTTATCTTTTTCTTTTTTTTTATTAATTATTTCTTTTTTTTTAGAATGTAGTGCTTGCTACTCAGATTTTAGTCCTTTTGTAGGTTTCTTGTTTGCACTCATTTCTATTACATGGGTATTGTAGCTGTATCTAGAAAAGGAATGGACCATGTGCACAGCAGGACTAATGAGTCACAGATGTAAAGATTCTGGCAAGTTACTATCTTAATAACTTATATCCCATAATAAGAGAATTGTAAATTTGATACATCTGTTTTTTATATTATGTATCTCTCCTGTCTTAGTACTGTCTCAGAGTTGAGTGAGTTTAAATGTTTGGAGTTTTAGCCTTTTTTGGGGTTATCTTTGTATTTGTTTCTAAAGATGAGATTTCTGGTCACCAAGCAATGCAGTCAGCCACACCACCATTCATTAGAACAAAAGAAGACTGCTTTATGGGCTCCACTGACAGGGTCTCAGCTTTCTGGTCATGGGTATATATCAGGAATGAAGCTAATGAAGGTGTTAGTGAAAGGATGTCCATGCATCAGAAAGTTACGCCTTTTCTGTAAAGACCAGTGCGGTCTTTGTGATCCAGGTATTCTCTGATACGATGCATGTGGAGATGAATAGAGCTAATATTTGCCATGTTGAAAGAACCTGCTGCAGCTGGGAGACCTGGCAGACTGCCGTTGCCTGTGGTGCTCTCACCAAGACAGATGGGCTGCAAAGGTCTCATGCACTGTGGCAACATGGTTTGCCCCAGCAGAGCCTTCAAGCAGGACTTTCTGAAAGCCACCTTGTCTGGCAGGCAGAGCAAGGCACAGCTTTTCTTTTTGGAGGTATCAAGCTGCTACCCTGCAGCCATACAGTCCAGGCCTCACAGAGGAGCTGTGCCACCAGTTATGTGCACATGCTCTCAGAGGTGGCATGTGTCTGATCTTGCATGTAGGGACCCTAAAGCCACCAGACTGTATTTTATTCTGTGCTCCTCAGCCTGATGCCTCTTTTCAGACAGTGTGTTATGCTAAAGACAAGGAGGGGACTTGAGGATTTCTTTCTTTAGAAGTTCACTGCTCAACTCTATAAGGTTTCAGCTTTATTAGAAGCTCTGATTCATGCCCTACAAGGCAACA